>OVAP01000091.1:3217-55776 GCA_900406295.1 Aurinia saxatilis | reverse complement strand
ATAAACTTTAGAGGCATGCATATTCTCCATCTATTATAGATATTTTGGATAAGGTAAAAAGTAAAAAAAAGAAAAGAGAACCCAATCGCTGAGATTATCATAGTCATCATGATCATGTAGTGGTTTATAAAGAGGTCGGCGCCCGGTTATCAGTTCAAGAAGCAACACCCCGAACGAGAAGACATCTGATTTAGCATCAAGTTTCCCAGACGAAGCATAATCAGGAGCCATATAGCTGCATCCACAAGAAATAAGTTTTGTAAGAGTTGATATTTTAGTTAGTTAGTTAGTTATAAAATAATATTATGGTTGATGCATGGTTGCATAAAGCGAGAGAGCGTTTCATACGTACCCAAATGTTCCCATTATCCGAGTGGAAACATGAGTATCACTGTCTGAACAAGCTTTTGCGAGGCCAAAATCGGCCAGCTGAAGAATCCTTATTAGTGGTACGGTTGCAGTTGGAATATATATTACCTAACAAATTTTTAGCATATATATATATATATATACCTTGGCTTCGTAGCTATCGTCAAGTAGCACGTTGGTGGCCTTAATGTCCCGGTGTATCACTTTTGGTCTACCTGATTAAACAAGACATAAAATCTCAGAATCTTCACAAAATAAATATCTTAGACAAATTAAAGACAAGAACATTACTCACAGTCCTCATGCAAATATGACAATACACTAGCTGTACCCATTGCGATTTTCATCCTCCTTGACCAGTCCAACACCGGTCTTCCTCTCTCTGTAAATATTACCATATATAGAAGAAAGTGTGAACTAAAAGCAAACCAGTAATCACAAGGATAGTTAAAGCACGGCACCCACCGTGTAGATGGAATTCTAAAGTGTTATTTGCAACCAACTCATACACCAGAAGCAATCTATGAGATCCGTTTATGCAATAACCGAGGAGGGTTACAAGGTTCTTGTGATGGACTCTGCTGAAGATATCTATCTCTGCATAGAACTCTCGTTCACCTTGCCCACTTCCAGGTTTGAGGTGCTTAACCGCAACCTCAGTTCCATTGGGAAGTACTCCTTTATGTACGTATCCAAAACCACCTTGTCCAAGTAGGTTGGTGCTAGAAAAATTAGCAGTTGCTTGGACTAATTCTTCATATTGGTATTTTATTAAGCTGTCCGAAACGTTTGGGGGATGAAGGCTAGCACCATCTACAAAAACCGTAACCATAAGATTGCTTATTTGTTGTTCACAAGAAAAAAGAAATTTTTTTTGCTAATTTAGTTGATGAAGTTACACTAGAAAATGTAGAGATTACCTGGACTGGGACAACGCTTCCTCTTGAGGATGATGACTACAGTAATGACGAGTAGTGATGCTGCAACTGATGCAACAACAATCCAAATGATCTTCATCTTGTTGTTTGAAGAACATGAAGGAGAGTCACAGAGCTCCCGATTGCCTTCAAGGCTACAAACAAAACGAAATGGTTAGTTGGTTACAATATTCAACGTCTATTTTATACAAAAAAAACAACAACTAATGTTTACCTGAGTGAAACCAATCCCTTACGCATTTTTTCAAGGATACTTATCGGGATTGAACCATTCAGGTCATTCCATGATAGGTTTCTTCAGGAAACAGAGTAAAAAACAGAGGTGTTAGTATTTTGTTTGGTTCACAAAGAATAATTAAAACTAACTTGGTCGACTTACATGTGTTTAAGATTTTCCATACGAGATAGAAACTCCGGGACCGAACCACTTAACTTGTTTCTAGACAAATCACTGCCAGAAACCAAGTCAGACCCATAAGTATATAAATATATATATATATATATATATATATATAACTAGTGTTACTTACAGCACTTGCAAATTGGTAAGGTTTGATATAAAGTCTTGTATCTTCCCGGTTAATCCATGGTCGCTCAAGTTCCTGTACCAATCAAGAAACGTTATAACATTTAAAATAAGAAGTCAAGATATATAAACAGGCACTGACAGGTGCAATATTTTAGGGGCCTGGCTGGATCCGTTGGTGCAGCCAACGTTACTCCATTTGTACTCCGGAGGAACGCAAGGGTCTCCTTCCCAGTCTATTTTGTTCAGATTATATATTGCTTTGATGTTCATCATTGCATAAGCTGCAAAATCGTTGTACTCGCGTTAGTAACCCCAACCCAAGAAATTAAACAAACATTAGCTACACGTACTTCGACATACCTTCTTTGGCATCAGTTTCTTTCTGCGGCAGGAAATTTATCACAAAGACCTCCATGGCGTTGAGCAGAGGAGGCAGTGTTGCTCTCTCCGTTCTTTGAAGTGAAAACTTGGATTGTCCATTTGCATCAGGACCGACTTCCGTATCTTCGGAAATGGAGGAAATTATGAAACTTCTCGGTTCAAAGGCTTTATATATAATCCTTCCATTATACATGATGTGAAATTCTCTTATTTCACTGGAATTTAGCTCTTTGATTTCAGCAAAATGAAATACAGCGTACAACCGTGAAGTCGGGTGCACTCCATTTATCAAAATATCCATTGGAGCGGCCGGGTCTGTTGGAAAAGAGGCCGTGGCCATAGCACTTAGTGGTGGTTGGAATTCACTTGTAGTAAACACAATGTTATCGGTACTGATAGTTGACCAGTTTTCGAGGTGACTATAAGGCGTCCAAACGCGATCATAAACATCTTTTCCTAATACATCTGCACTATACCTACAACGAAGAACCAGAGCATGCTTATCTTTTATACTTTTTTAACTATTATTGATGAGAAAACTCAAACCTCAAGGATAGGCCAGAGGTGGAGCCAACGTCGTCTCTAAACACTGTCTGTAAGGATCCTCTGCTAGTGTTGTAGGCTCTGATATTGAGTCTGCGCAGCTCCAACGCGGAGATGAACGGCACTGATTCCCCTGTCTTGACCAGACAAATTTGTAACCTGGTAGTTGTCATGAGATGTATGATCTCAACTGCTCTTTCTTCGGTCTCCGTGGTTGTACTAACATTATCCCATAGGTTTGGCCCCAGATGGAGCTGGAACCGCGTGGACGGATGGCCATCATATCCGCCATGTAAAAAACTTGCCCTGATCAGATACCTATCTCCAGTTGTCAGGTTCAAGGTATAACAGTTCCGAATGCCATGTGGGAAGGTACGGAGATACCTTGCAATAGAAGTAAATAACCTTTATTTGTTTGCTTAGAAATGGACTATACTTACTAGCGTAAAGATTTTAAATTTTAGTCATGTACCACTTGTGTTTCTCTAATATGCTTTGGTGAGATGACTTGATACTTCGACCTACACCAGTATCGATGAAACTCGCATCTGAGATGTAGTTGATGTCTGTTCCTTCCTCACGGAAGCTTGTTCCTCTCGGAGCACCGCATGATAAACTTGTAAATCCTGTGTGGAAATTAAAGAAAATCAAAATCATCCATAAAAATTATAACAAACCTTGACTTAGCTGATTTGTTGGGGGTAGTTTTAGTTTTTTTTTACCTGACGCATCTTGTGAATTTGATACTTGTGCAAGAAGAAAGAAAAGCCAAAACACAAACCACATTGCTCTCTCCTCTCAGAATCCACTTTAAATTTTTCGTTTCCTTTTTTGTTTTTTTTCTGATTACAAACTCAGGATACGAAGCAATATGCACATAATATGTGGGTTTTATCTTCTAACTAGTACTTTTGGTAGTTTTATTCTAGCTATGTGGATTTTAACAAGTGTCTTGAGCTCAAAAGTCAAGTTTTGATGTGGATGTGACCGACTTTGTTCTAAGTCTCTTGTCTACTGTCGTGTGTTGTTTGTGAATTGTGCATTTATCAATCACGACTATCGTTACAAACTTACAATTGTATTACAAGACATAGGGTAAATGATATGTTTCAGAATCCCCCTCTCTACTCTAATTGTAGTTTATTTGAATTGATCCCACCATGTGGGTAGTTGGGGTGGGGATTCGGTTTGTAAATTCAAATTTCTTAATTATTGTTTTAAAAATATAGCTTTTTAGATTTAAAATATTTTACATAAACATTCAATGTTCCATCCATCGTTTTTAGATTTACAGCATTTTAAAAAAAATTAAAATGACAATAAAATATTATTAGATCAAATTTCACATTTGTTTCTCTCCTGACAGCATTTTAGTATTCTTAAGTTTACAACTCATGATTAAGTTTTTTTTTATAAATATTTTACTATTGAAATACAAGAAAATTAAAGAGTACACGGATATAGGATATAGTAGTCGAGGCTGTGGTTCCTAGATTGGTTTTGCTTCATTTTTAAGGTCATTTTAAGAATAGTACTCAATTTCTCATATTTTTTCTTATGTGCACTTATGCAAACTCTCCAAACACTGATGATTAAATTGAAACTTATTTTGTTTCTTTTTCACCCGTTTACTTAAATGTGTTATAGCTAATTTAGATTTAAATGTTGTACATATATTTTCTGGCTAATTAGAGTGATTTCATATAATTAGTCTTTTGAGTGTACGAGAGACCTGCCTACTTAAACTAGTTTATCTCCACCATACAGAGACGATCACAATGCACCAAATTAAAGTTACACCCACTTTCTAGCCGCATTATTGTATGTAGTATAAAAGAATATAATAGCCGCATTGTTGTTATCTGGTGCTAGAACCGCTCATTCGAGGTTTTCGATTCCAACATATCTAAATGACTTCACCTCATGCAATATCAAACATGGCAATCTCGCTAAACTACTCAACCAGGCCATCCTTTTAGTGTGGGATAAAACACCTATGATGAGCAGATATTGCTTTGAAAATTTAGATCGTACCTTACGCGACCTAATAAGAGATGGTCAGGATAAACCATTTGGAGGAAAGGTTATTGTGTTTGGAGGGGATTTTAGACAGATATTGTCAGTCATACCCGGTGGAGGAAGTCACAAACAATGTTAGCGTCTCTTAATTCGTCGTACCTATGGGAGAACATGAGATTACTAGCTGGACTAAATGATGGAGAAGCTGCTGAGCTGAAAGAGTTTTCGAAATGGCTTCTAGACATTGGTGATGGAAATATCAATGAGCCGAATCTTGGAATTGTCGAAATTGAATTACCAGAGGATTTATTAGTAAAAGGTTCAGGAAATCTCATACACGCAATTGCCAAAGAAGTATACAGAGAACATTTGACTGGATCAAACCATTTTAACTTCTACAAAAAAAGCAATTTTGTCCCAACTAACGAAGACGTAGATGAAGTAAATAAGTACATGCTCGGAATGTTAAAAGGTACGTGCTTATATTCCTTTCTTTACAAATAATCGAAGTTAAGTTTTTTCTTTAAATATACATATTTTCATATATGAATTCTTTTAACTTAGTACATGACAAATATATAGGGGTGGCAAAAGAATATCTCAGCTCAGATAGCCTCTCGACGGCATCCACTGGACCTAATGACCAAGCCACGGTTCCCGTAGAGCACTTGAACAGAGTAGACATCTTAGGCTTAGCAAAGCACGCTTTAATATTAAAGGTTGGTGCACCTTTCATGTGTATCCGAAACATTGATCCAAAAGGTGGATTATGCAACGGTACTAGACTTATTATCACTCAGATGGATAAACATGTTATTAAAACTAGGATCCTTACATAGGCTGCAACTGGATGCAATTGAGAGGAACACTGAAATGAGAGTAATTAAAAGTGAGTGGAATAAAAATTGGTGGAATAATAGGGGTTAGAGGAATAATAGTGTTACGCTCATTCCTCTTCTCTTAAAAAGAGGAACAAATCCCAGCAGAATCTTATTATTTTCTCATGTTTTTTGTGGGTCCCATTATTTTTTAACAAAATAGATTTTCTCTGTAACTGGTGATATATTAGCAGAATCCAGAGTAATCTCCTATTACGCCAATATTTATTCCTCTATTTGTACAACCAGTTGCAGCCATAGAGTGATAAAAATGTTGGTAAGAAGGTTTTGATACCGAGGGTATACATTACACCTTCAGATGATAAATATCTTTTTTGCATGCATCGTAGACAATTCCCTTTGATTTTGACATTTGCAATGACAATAAATAAGAGTCATGGTTAATCATTCGAGAAAATAGGTTTGCTTTTACAAAAACCAGTATTCTCTCAATAAACAACTATATATTTCAAAATATTAAGTAGTCTTTTCAATATTTCAATGCTTTCATTTTGTCATATATCACTATACCTTTCAAATTTAATCTCATTATTATTTTTTACCAAAATCAGAATCGTAAATATCCATCCGCACTATATACATACACAAAATCTAGTTTTTGGATAATTACAGTGATTTCAGCTAATTAGTCACGAGAGACCTACCTACTTAAACTAGTTTATCTCCATCATACAGAGACGATCACAGCGCACCAAATTAAAGTTACACCCACTTTCTAGCCGCATATTGTATGGTACAAAAGAATATAATATAAGCTCCAAAACCATTATATTCCATCAGAAGTCAGTGTTACATTTTCACATCACTCTCGTGGTCGTGGTATAATAGGGAAATAAATTAACAACATATATTCGATTAAGCTGCTCTAAAATGGACTTTAACTTGTTATCTCTGAGTTTAACAAAATTTGTTGTTTTGGTTCGGTCGACCAAAATCAGATTTCACACATGCACCAAGTACGTAAATATGTTTTTTAAAGATGGGTTTTTGGAGTGTTTTACACATATTAAAGAAACAATAAATATGTTTAATTTTTAACACTAAACAAAATTCAATAAATCTAAATCAATAGTAATTTTATAAAAAAAAGCATTTATTACCTCTTGAATATTTTAATTCATAAAATTATTAATGATCGAAAAGTAAAATATTCTCTCGGCTCCAAAAAAAAAAAATGTTTCACACATAGTAATGATAAAAAAAAAATCACAACTAATACATTATCATTCAACAATACAAATTTCAATAATTCTAAACTGATTGATTATTTTAAACAAATTCAATTAATATCTTTTAAATTTTATAACTTAAAATAACACATAAAATTTTAAAAATCTATCTTTGTGAAACATTACTTTCGACTACAAATATATTTGTGCAACAGAAAAAGTATTTAACTTCCTAAAAAATAATATATATTATCTCTGTTAAAATATTATTTTCTTCTTCTCTTTTCTCCTTATATTAGTTAAATGGTCGTTTTATTTGGCAATTTCCTTTAATTGATGGGTAAGTTTTGTGTATCATAATTTCGTTGAATAGAAAAACATTGAAATCGAACCAGGATCGGCGATGAAAACGCGGCGGCGAGATTACTCGAAGGATCGTCTAATTATCACCGGACGAAGAAGCTCTCAGAAAACGGAAGAGGAAACTCAGAAGCATTTCCAATCGATCTCATGTTGGAAATACTCTCGAGATTGCCTGCGAAATCTATCGCGAGATGTCGCTGCGTATCGAAGCTCTGGACCTCTATGCTTTTCCGTCCAGATTTCACGGAGTTATTCTTCACTAGATCTCATGCTCGGCCTCGTCTGCGTAAATCACGGTAAGAAAGTGCTCTTCTGCTCCATACCTCACCCTGAACCTCAAGATCTTGATGAGGAATTGTCTCCTGTGGCCGTAACCTATCATATGATATTCGACTTAAAAGTAATCTATGATATACGTAGTCCTGTCAATGGCTTGGTTTGTTTAAAACAGAATCGTTGCTTAGGGAAAGGGGATTCTGGAGAGCTGGTGCCTGTGATATGTAACCCGAGCACCGGAGAATCATGCACTTTACCCAAAATCAAAATGAAGAGGTGGAGTCGGGTAGTTAGTAATTTCGGGTATGATCCGATTGGGAAACACTACAAGCTATTGTCCATGATCTATTTGGGAAAGGGGGTCCCTCCAGAGCATCAAGTTCTTACATTGGGAACAGGAGAACCACCATGGAGAATGATCGAATGTTGTATACCCCATTATCCTCGATGTGGGGGATATGCATCAACGGTGTTTTGTATTACAAAGCTGCGCTTGAGGTGGGGTCAAAAGATGATATGATTGCTTGCTTTGATGTTAGAACTGAAACGTTCAGCTTTATTCAACTCACGGAAGCTCTCGTTAGTGTGCTAAATCGTTCAGTAACTCTGATTAACTACAACGGTAAATTGGGTGCATTTGCTGTGGAAGGAGGGTTTAATTGTATTGAAAGAACAACTAGAAGTTTTGAGATGTGTGTTCTACAAGACCCTGAAAAACATGAATGGTCAAAGCATGTTTACAAACTGCCTCCTATGTGGGAGAATGTACCTGAAGACATCTGGTTACGGTTTGTTGGAGTGACTGGTGCAAATGAAATTGTACTGTCGTGCCCCTTCCCATCCGACCCTTTCTATGTTTTCTACTACAATTTCGAGACGAAAACTATGAGAGGTGTTGCAATCCAAGGATTGGGAGCATTACACGTTAGTGAACAAGTTCTTACATTTGTAAACCATGTAGAGAACGTGGAGCTTATGGAAACGTTGTTTTAGGACTTGGTAGCTTAAAGAAGATTCTTGTAATTGGGACAAATTGGGAATTGGCAATAATTGTATGTAACCCGAGCACTGGACAGTCTCTTACTTTACCTGATATGAAGACACCAGAGAAGCGTAAGTTAGTACACAGCTTTATCGGGTATGATCCTGTTGAGAAACTATTCAAAGTATTGGCCATGACTGAGACAAACCAAGTCTCTTAGGGGCATCAAGTTCTTACGTTAGGAACTGGAGAATGATCGAATGTGGCATACCCCATGCTCCTCAATGTAATGGTAACGGCGTCAATGGGGTATGCATCAATGGTGTTTTGTATTACGATGCTGGGTTCAACGAAACCTCAAAGAATTCTATGATAGCTTGCTTTGATGTTAGAAACGACAAGTTTAGCTTTATTGAAGTTTCGGATACTTTCTTTAGTGTACGCAATTCAACTCTCATTGACTACAAGGGTAAATTGGCTTCACTTTCCGTGGGAGCGCTTTGGATTATCGGTGGAAGAACTAGAGCTTTTGAGATGTACGTTCTAAAAGACCCAGACAAACATGATTGGTCGAAGCAAATTTACCAATTCCCTCCTCTGTGGCAAAAATGTAGTTGGAAAAGCCTGGTTACACTTTATTGGATTGACTGGTACAAATGAAGTTGTGTTGTCGAACAAGCCTGCATCCAACCCTTTCTATTTTTTCTACTACAGTTTGGAGAGAAAAACTGTTAGGAGAGTTGAAATCCAAGGCATGGGAGAGTTGGATGGTAGTAGAGTTTGCAACTTTGTAGACTATGTAGAGAACGTGAAGCTTTTGGAAGTGTTTTAGGACTTCATATCTTGAAGATTGTTGTAACTTAGCTAGTTTGGATCTTATGATGTCATCATAGAGGATCATGGGATCTTGATGGAGCCCTTATCATTCAACTGATTTTGTGTTGTCATAACTTTGTTCACTTGTTGTATGCTTGTTTTCTGTTGTCCATGATGGTATTATAAGCGATATCTTCTTTTATCTTTTTGTAACTCTGCTTAACCTCACTGTAAAGGATTAGGTGATCCTCTAAACACGTTTGCTATGTTTATCCACTAGATTTCTTCCTCTTCTTCTGTCTGCTGGCTATATGAACCAAAAACTCAGATGAATCGGATGTAAAACAACATTTTAATTCACCTCTTTGATTGATCTGACAATGAGTACATATACATAGAAATGTTACCTGTATACACAATCCAACTTATATTATCCAGGAACAAAATTGTTGCCACAGCAGATGTTACTTTGGCAAGTATTATACTATTTAAGTATGTTGTATCCTCGGGTTAGCTATGGAACCTATACAAGCCTTTTCTTTTCACAGAGAGTCATCGAACAAGAAACCATCAGTGTTGAAATCTGAATCAATGCCTTCTCTTCCCTTGAACTCGCAAAGCCCCACCGCATTTTCTATAGAGAAATCATTCATCAAAGCAAAGTCATCTTCTAAGAACGTCCTCGACTTGCGGGTCATGATGAGCTTCTTAGGTGTTTTTTGCTCTTTAAGTATCTCTACGGTCTCTTCTGTAGCTTCAATAGGTACAACTTTGGAAGATATCTTGCTCGACTTTCTCAACCTCGATGGCAAACTTTTGTTCCTCTTCACACTATTCCTTATGGGAAGATCGTTCTTGCTGATCTCGGCTTTCTTGGTGCTACTGCTGTTGCTACTATTGCTGATTGTTCGTTTCAGTTCTGGAATCCGTTGTGGTTTTGAGTTTGATCCAGGACCGTTGAACATGAGCTTTCTTTTACACCCTTCTTTGAGATCTAGCTTTCTTGTTTGGAGTTGTGCTCTCATTGATCTTGGTGAGGTACCTGCAATTTTGCTTCCTAGTGATTTCTTTCTCCGTGGAGACATTGAGAAATGTTTCAATATATCCTCTGGTGTCCAATCAAACTTTTGCTCCAATGGCCAGAAAAGCGGCTCCACAACAACTTTGTTCTTTGAATCACCAACCTTGCTTGCTGATCCCGGGATGGTATTAGCAGAATCAGATGGCACAACGGTCGAGTTAACCGATGAAGGAGACTTCCCTGATTCTACTGAGAAGCTAACTTTCTTTTCTTCAGGACTTACAAGTTTATTTGAACTAGATGACTCTTCACATGATTTTCTAGGACAAGTCTTGTTGCTGCTCTCAGGTAAACGCGTAGATTGCTTAGCAGAACCTGTTCCAAGATATTTCCCACCTGAGTTGCAAAATTTTCCGTCCTTTCGAATGCTCTCTGAAGAACATTTTACATTCTTTGAAATTTTCTGATGATGATCTTTACTGGAGCTTGTGGATTCTTGATTCAGATTTAGTGAGGACTTAGCCACATTTGATAACCACGAGATAATCTTTTCATCGACTGAGAAATGAAACGAGACAGACAATCTACGTTCCTCGAGAACAGAAGTAGTAGACGCGCATTCTGAAGACAACCAAATGGAATCAGTATCATCAAAACATCTCATCTTCATAAACTGTTTCGCGCTTTCATCGATCTTTTCACGCCTCTTCTGTGGCGAAACACCTGCAGATTTGGTCCTCTTTGTCTTTGCCTTAACATCTGGAAGAGCCTTTTTCCCCTGAGGCAGCCTCATGGATTCATAGCTACCACCTGTTGATTTCGATCGAGGAAGAAGTACTTTGGGATCACTTGATGTGTTCTTCTTCTTCCTAATGGAGAAAGTTGATGCAACTCTCTTCACAAAACCACCTTTAGATACATCTTTCCCACCTGCAAAAGACATTTTGCAAGTTCAAATTTTTGCTCCTTCAATCTTCACAGAACCAAATACACAATGTTTTTGAACCCTTTGAAATGCAGACTAAATCACAACATAATAAACACATTTGCGTGTGATTAGAAATAAACAGAAAATGCAGGACAAATTCTTGTCATTCTCTGAGCAAGAAAACAAGAAGATGTCAACTACTTGAAAATGAAATTAAAAAATCTCATTTTAACATTCTTGATGTGTTGATGTAATACATATGATGTATCCATTAAACAAATCCGTAAAAGAATTAATTGTGACACACCAAGCACTAAGTTTTTCTTATTCTTCTGAGAATTAGAAAGAGTCAACAAATAATAAGAACCAAAAACCAGCTTCGAAAAATACTCAATTTTCCGGGAAAAAATCTAGGCATAAAATAACAATTAAGACATGAAAAAATCAACCAAAACCATGGGAATTGCAACACTATGAAATCTAAGAACCAACATAATAATAATTAGAAAAAAACGTGTCACCTTTTGCGATTGAACGTTGTAATATATGCATATTGAGATGTAAGGGGATTTTAGTTAGAGAGAAATTTTATTATTGAATCGAAGAGACGCAAATCCAAAGTTTGACAAAGAAGAAGAAGAAAACATTAATTTACACTGTGGCGCTATTAAGGAAATACATTTACGCACTATAAACTATTCATCAAAGTGAAAACTAATAATCTTTTTCTCTAACATAATTACTTTTATGCAAAACAAAGACAAAGAGAAAATCTAATTATTAACTGAAAAAGGTAATCTATTAATTCGAGAAGACTTAAACTAGAGATCTCTAATTTGGTATTATCGGGTTTTTTTCGAATTTCTCTTAACAACTTTATATTTATATAAAAAAATTATATTTGATTCATTCACAACATATAGGATCTAAACATTCTTTTCCATATACTATTTTTTCATACATATAATACGGTTCAATTTTATGAAATTATCTCATTATACGAATGACAAAAATATAAACTTTAACTATTTTGATTCACTAAGTATTTACTATTAACTTTAACTTAATATATTTCGTATATAGAATTACCATAATTATTTTATTGGAATATATCTTTAGACTATTTTAAAGATTATTATTTCAATCTAAGTTTCTCCCTGTGCTAACTAGTTATTTAACTAAAAAAACAGTCTATCAGTTTGAGAAGACTTTATGATTAAGAGATCTCTAATTAAATTACTGCAGGGAAAAAAAAAAGTTACTTTAACAAAGTCTTCATATATGTTATGAGATGGACAAATATCAAAAAAATCAGTAAGCAAAACTTTGGGCCTTTATATATGGGCCTTTGGCTGTGGCCTCAGTTTGAAATCTTTTCACTCTCAGGTTTTGTTTACTTCCTAAACCGGGTTAGTGATCTGTGGCTACTCTAATCAAAGTCGCGTGCGTGGCTTGAAATCCGATTTCATTTCACAGAGCTCAAGCCATTGAAGAAGAGATCAAATTCGGAGAAGATGGGTGGAGGAATGGAGACTAACAAGAACAAGTTCATCGAAGATTGGGGATCTGCGAGGGAGAATCTCGAGCATAATTTCCGCTGGACTCGTCGTAACTTCGCTCTCATCGGAATTTTCGGCATCGCTCTCCCGATCCTTGTCTACAAGGGAATCGTCAAAGATTTCGTGAGTTTTTGAATCTCGATTCGATTTGCATTTTTCGTTTCTCCCTGTGTTAGAGATGTTCTGGGTCTGTTTCGTGCCCTAATTTCACATCGATTGAATTTGGATCGTTTAGGTTTAGATTTCATTTGTATTGGATTAAGTTCTTCTGATGGAACGATTGAATTTGGAAATGCGGTATTGAAATTTCTTTGTGCTTCGTTAGCATTTGTAGTTTGATGGTTTAATTACCTGTGATTATATAGCTTCTCCGGCTTTTTCGGAGGAATCGATTGACTCTTGTTAGGGTTTGGGGATGGAGAAATGAAGCATTTTGTTTCGTTCTTGCGTGTTTGCTATAAGCGGATTAATTTCTCGACTTCAAGCGCTTTTTGTTTATTGCCATAGTAGTTGAGGAATCAAGATTGTTTAGCTGCTATGGGTAATCCTTAAAGCCTTGATTGGTTTAGTGAAAAAGATTGATCTGCTTCTGTTTGTGTTATTCTCTGAGCTGACTCGAAGATGGCGTAGTGTGTTCGGCAGTGATATAAAAAACTATCTAAGTTCTTTGATCTTATTGCAACAGTCATGGAGGGTTTTTAACTCCATTGTAGGTTATGAAGTCTGATTTCTTGGATATAGTTTTGTGGAAGGGACATGCTTGTGTGATTGATGCTCTAATAAATTTCCTTGTTTGTGTGCCTCCAAGTTCTTGATAGGTTATTGCTACCAGTCTTAGTTTTCCTTGATATTAGTTTACGAACTCTGAGTCTTTGAATATAGATTATTGAAAGGGACTCTGTTACTCTGATTTGCTACTACTTTCCACACAATGTAATTATGTATTAATGTAGCTCTAACATTTCGCAACATTACTGTCAAGCTAATGTATTCAAAACTTGGATTCTTGACAGCATATGCAAGACGAAGACGCAGGCAGACCGCATAGAAAGTTCATCTGAGGTTGTTTGCATAAACAAGGTGAAATCTCAAGACGAGGATTTGCTAGAACTCGGTTTTTCCGCATTTTATTCACAATAATGAAGAAAGAAAAAAACATAATGAAGGATATAATGTCTCTTTGGTAATGTTTGTTTTAGTGATCATGTCTGTTTGCCAATTAAAAAACCTCAGTTGGCCCTTGTGTTTTGACCTTACTTTTGTGTTGGGTTTTAGCATGCAAATGATTTTCACATTTCTTAAGTGATCGAGAGAGCTTTTGATGCACAGAAAACTAAAGGAACAAGTAAAACCAGAACAATGAAAAAGCAAATGCTTGTGAGTAGAATTCAGAGCAAAAGGAATTGTTTACCTTGCGAAATCACATTTGCAAGCAGAGAATGTGAAGCAACAATTACACCTCATTGATGAAACCATGAAGAGCATCACGTAAAAATCATTGATGATTAATCGAGAGGGATATATTTTCTGTATGTCCCACATCGGATTATAAAACTAACATTATGTGTGTTTATATAATCAACACAAAACACAAGTGTAACCCGAGTGGGGACACCAAGATGTGTGGGTATATCCAAACCCTGGTTTAGTTGAATTGTGCTGGCTACCCTATCTGGCCCAGAGAAATGAGATTGCTTGAGCGTAGGCTTGGACGATGTACCCCAGATCTGGAGCCCATTTGGTGATAGGGAATCACAGTTTCAGATGGCAATCAAATAATTCAAACATTAATTGACCTAAACCATACAGTGGTTTTATATAAATCTTAGTACAAAGGGCTTAATGCAAAGCCTTCGACGCAGAAATCGAAAATGAAAGTACCATGATGGACCGATGGACGTAATCAAAAAGTAAGCTGTCCAGAAAACTAGTTTAATTTCTTGGATGTTGTTTTGTGGAAGGGACATGTTTGTGTGATTGATGCTTTAATGGCTTTCCTTGTTAGTGTGCCTCCAAGTTCTTAATATTTTTATTGCTACAATCCTTGGGATTTTCGTTGATATATCAGCTTACGAGTTTTGAGTCATTGAATATATAGATTTTTGAAAGGGACTGATCTGTTACTTTGATTAAATGATGCTATGTGGCATTACTTGTTGGAATTACCAGGCAGAAAATGGGTTCTACCAATCGGGCTTCTTAGATATTTTGATGGGCCTGAAAATGATGCGTTAGCCCAAAGTATCTTTCCCACATTTGGTAATTCTAACTCTATTGTGTTCGTAAGTAATTGGAACCGAAAAATCGAACCAGAATCGAATCAAAAATATATGAACTGAATCGAAACCGATTTTAAAAAAATTCAGTGAATCCTAAATTTTTAGAACTGAAGAACCGAAACTGAACTGGAACCAAACCAAAGAACCGAATGGGTACCGCATATCCGAAACATAAGTAAATTCATAGATATTTTTGTTTTAGATTGGATATATGTACGGGTAATTCATGCATATCTAAGTGTATTGTTTTATTTTTTAATAGAGTTGTAGTATTATTTTCAGATATTTATTTTATTAGTATATTTTTAGTATTTTTGTAAGTTTTGGTTCCTTTTTTTCTGTTTATTTAGAGATTTTAGAGGTGTCAGTTCGGTTCTTTCGGTTTTGATGCGGTTATTTTAGTTGTTTTGGTTCCGGTTCGGTTCTTTCGGTTTCAATTATTATATATCCATTGCACCTTTTTTTTCTTAGAACCGAATAACCGAAGAACCGAACCGAAACCAAATCAAATAACCGAACACCCACCCCTAGTTAGTATACATACAAAACACAATCAAATTTAAACCGTTGAGCTCGGTAACGAGAGCTTGTAACCCAAGTGGGGATACCCCAAGATGTGTTGGAATATCAGACCCTGGTCTAGGCAAATTGATGTGGATATGGTTCCGGACCTGCCCTGAGAAATAAGGAGGCCTTCTTGAGTATAGGCTCGGGGCCAAGTGCCGGGCAATTGGTCACAGTTCCGGTTCTAGATATCAATCAAATTCAAACATCAATTTGTTAAGCTAGACTTCCAACTAAAAGTCAATTGACAATTAGCGGAAAGACTCAATCTACTTATATATTACTAGATATCACTTCCAACTTCTGATGTGGGATATAATCCCTAATATGCTCTCTCGAGATGATTGATGGACCAATTTGGATAGATCGATGATGGATCGGATTGGATACTGTGGATCGGTTATGCCCGTTTAGGCTTAATGAGCTTTGATACCAAGAGATCCCTTCCAAATTCCGATGTGTGATAAATAAATAATTTTGTGCTATCCTTTGTTGGATTCATAGCCTATAACGGGATTCGGCATCTATATCAGAGGAAATCACAGTTTTATATACACGCCAATCTTATTAAACATTAATTCACCTAAAACATTTTCTTTAATATTTTGTTTTTTTGGTTCTCGATATATAGCGCATAGGTAACAAAACTAACAACAAGTTTTGAACGTAGACTTGGGTTTTGAATGTGTGGTGTCCTTAAACCTTTACCAGAGCCTTCATATATTATGTTTACTGGGTCTAATTAAGCAAATGCACCGGAGGAAATCCCGATTTCATGTGTCAATCATGTCCAAACAAAACTCATAATTCATAAAGTAACATGTAGGCCGGTCCGAAGAAGCGTGACACAGCTCATGTTGATTGATATATCTCTTCATCAAAAGTAAGCCGTAAAGTTCCAGAAAGCGACGGAATTACACGAGAGATTAGCTTCTCATCAATTGTATAAAACATTCAGGGCATTTATTGTTTTTCTGTTTGGGCCTGAAAAGAAAAATGTAATTAAGAGTTTTTCTGTCTCGTCCCACATCGTTAATTTAATAATAAAGCGTTAGGTTTATATAAAGAACAAGCTCATGTTAGAGCGTTGAGCTTAGTAACGTGAGCTTGTAACCCACGTGGGGACACCAAGATGGCGGCATAAACAAAACCCTGGTTCAGGTTTCAATAGGATTGTTGAATATGGTCGTGGCATGGGGACTGCCCCAAAGACTTGCTGAGGGATAACTCGGTGGCTGACGGCTATACTCTGAGCGTAGGCTCGAGGGGCCCAAGACGTTGCGGGCCATTAGCCTTAAAAGTAGTTAGCCGGCGTTAGCATTATATGTTCTCATCGTAATTGGCCTAAACCACATTTTTCATGGTCTAAAACAATTTAATCCTTTTTAGATCATAAGATACTCAAACACTGATTATCAGGTTTAAAGAAGTTAAATCTTGGCCTGAGAGCTGAGACCACGCTCATACTTAAATATTACTTTAGTTTAGTGGTACACTTGTTGATGAGTTTAGTTGAATAGCGACAATCTTTATTTCCGTTCCCAAAGCTGGAAATCGATGAGAGATGAGTTGTTGCTGCGATTTGGAAATAAAGACAACCTAGAGAAATCATGAGGCTATAGTGATCGTAGTGCATATAACAAAACTGTTTTATGTCGGATTAGGTTTTACCCGACATAAAATATTATATATTGTTCTAGTTTAAATTTTTTATTGATGCAGGTCGGTTATTACGTCCATTTACATAGTTTCGTTTGAGAAATTTTTAAAAAAAAAAAAAAAAAAAAAATTGCATGAAATAATAGATGATATAATTTCGGACGGTAATCAAATAAACATGGTCGTGATTCTATCTTATTGAATTTAAGAAGATGTTATGAACGACCCTTAATCCCTTATCTTTAATCATAGGAGAACAAAGTTAACGTACTTAGATGTAAAACTCCACCAACCAAACTGTCATGACCAAAAATAATGAGGAGTTTACAAAAAAGAAAAAAATAATGAAGGCCTTCATATATTAAGTTTTGAACGTAGACTTGGGTTGAATGTGTGCTGACTGTCCTTAAACCTTTACTGGGTCTAAGCATATATATATATATATATAAAGTTTACTGGGTCTAGTAAGCATATCCAATAAATTTATATATAACGGAGTCAAGCTCTTGCATCCCACACAACATTACGGGTCAAGCTAACGTATTAAAATTATTATTCTGTCTCGTCCCACATGGTTAATTTAATAATAAAGTGTTAGGTTTATATAAAGAACAAAAACAAGTTAGACCATTAAGAATTGCTAAATAAATTGTATAATATATAATAAATTAAAAAAAATAATATTATAATTTATGGGTTGTACACAGCTTAGAAACCTACACTTAGTAAATCTTTAATGGTGATGGTCTTTTAGAACGTGGAGTTTAGACCAACTCCATCCATATTGTTTAAAAAATTACTTAATAAATAATAAATTAAAAAAAATTAATATAATAATAAATTAGTTGCTTACAAAAACTAAGCATTCCACAAAAAAAAATTGCTTAATAGCAATCCTTAGTTAATAACGTGAGCTTGTAACCCACGTGGGGACATCTAGATTTTGGTATTAACAAAACCCTGGGATATGGTTGGCATGGGAGACACCGCTAGCTATGCGGTTTGCCGCGGACTAGCTGAAGTGATAACCCGGTGGCTGCTGCAGTCCTGTGTAGAATCTCGGACTCACTGGCGCTCACGGCTAAGTTTAGCAAATCAATCCTCGTCGTAATTGGCCTAAACCACCTCTCTTTTTTTTAATCTCCCCAACACTTAACGGATATAGGTTGGTGATGGTGTCGAGAAAGCCCTTATTGGTTTCACGAATTTGAGGCGAAATCTATCTTTTTTACATACCGAATTGGATACACTTATCTGGACTATGATATGCATGCTTGCTCAACAAGAAAACAGTAGAATTATTAAAAAGCTACATGAATGAAGTTTAGTCAAAACATATAACTGAATTTAAGAAGATATTACTTAATCTTTAAACACAGGAAAAATGGCGGGAGGAGAGAAACAAAATTAACGAACTTAATATGTAAAACTCCACCAACCAGACTGTCATAACCAAAAATAGAAAGATTTCTCCATCCATCCAATGTTTTTTGTTTCCCTCTCAATCTCCTTTCTTTTAGGACTTCCTCTTTTCTTGAAACAACAACAACAAATAAACATAGAAAACGAAACCAAGAAACAAGAAGAAGAGAGAAGCCCCCCCAAAAAAACAGAACCCCAGAAAGAAAAAACAAAAGAGCTTTAACACAAAAGCTTCTCTCTTCCTTCCCATGGGGTGCATTTGAAACAAAACTTTCCTTCTTATAATCGTTTGATTGATTGTATTAAATCAATCGAACGATCGTGTTTGGATCATTCCTAAGAAAGGAAAAAAAGAACCCATGGGAAGCTGTGTTTCGTCGCCATTGAAAGGTTCTCCTTTTGGGAGAAGACCGGTAAAAAGGAGGAACAGTAGTAATAGCAAAACATCCACCTCTGCTCCTCATTTCGAAGGTTCAACTAATTTTTCCCGGAGATTGTGTTTCCAGCCACCAAGCCGCGTTCTTCCCGAACCTATTGGAGATGGAATCCTCCTCAAGTATGAATTGGGGAAAGAATTAGGCCGAGGTGAATTTGGAGTCACTCATGAATGTATTGAGATTAATACCCGAGAAAGGTAAGATATCTCCGTTTTGATCTTGAAATATCACGGGTCTAGACTCAGAACCTCTTAGCTATCCAAAAACATAAAAAAAAAAACATCACTCTTTCTTTTGTTTTCACCTCACTTTAATATTCGTATAAAAAACAAAAACCGGACAGGTTTGCGTGTAAGAGGATATCAAAGGAGAAGCTAAGGACGGAGATAGATGTTGAGGATGTAAGAAGAGAGGTTGAGATAATGAGAAGTTTACCAAAACATCCAAATATTGTTAGCTTTAAAGAAGCATTTGAGGACAAAGATGCGGTTTATCTTGTCATGGAGATTTGTGAAGGAGGAGAGCTCTTTGACCGCATTGTCTCTAGAGGACATTACACTGAACGTGCTGCTGCATCTGTTGCTAAAACCATTCTTGAAGTTGTCAAGGTGAAAAAAAGAAAATCACAACCTCTTTGTTTCTTTCTTTTTTTGGTCTCTTTGGCTGAAAGACTTATGGTTTGTGTGTTGTGAAGGTGTGTCATGAACATGGAGTGATTCATCGAGATCTTAAACCCGAGAATTTCCTCTTTTCGAATGGAACCGAGTCTGCACAACTTAAAGCAATTGATTTTGGTCTCTCCATTTTCTTCAAGCCTGGTACTAATCACATATATAAAATACATTACAAATTATAAATCTTTATTGTCATTTACTGAAAGAATGTGTGGTCAAATGGGATATTGCAGCTCAACGGTTTAATGAAATTGTGGGAAGTCCTTACTACATGGCTCCAGAGGTTTTGAGACGAAGTTACGGTCCTGAGATCGATGTTTGGAGCGCCGGTGTAATCCTCTATATCTTGCTTTGTGGTGTTCCTCCCTTTTGGGCTGAAACAGAAGAAGGAATCGCGCACGCTATAGTGAGAGGGAACATTGATTTCGCAAGAGATCCGTGGCCAAAAGTCTCACATGAAGCCAAAAACCTCGTTAAGAACATGCTTGATGCAAATCCTTATAGCCGACTCACAGTTCAAGAAGTTCTTGGTAACCTTATATGACAATATTTCATATTCGAAAAAGGGTTAATAGTAAACATTATGTCACCGAAAAATTTATGTGTTACAGAACATCCGTGGATCCAGAACGCAGAGAGAGCACCAAATGTGAATCTTGGGGATAACGTCAGGACCAAGATTCAACAGTTCTTGTTGATGAACAGGTTCAAGAAGAAAGTCCTCAGGGTATATAACTTTCTTGATTTCACCAAAAGTGCATTTACCCCTTTATAAAACTTATTACTGACCCGAAATGCAAAAAAAATGTTTAGGTTGTAGCGGACAATCTACCAAATGAGGAGATAGCAGCCATTGTAGAGATGTTCCAAACGATGGACACTGACAATAACGGTCACTTGACATTTGAAGAACTAAAAGATGGGCTGAAGAAGATTGGACAAGTTGTTCCTGATGGCGATGTGAAGATGCTAATGGATGCAGCTGATACAGATGGAAATGGGTTGTTGAGCTGTGATGAGTTTGTGACAATGTCAATACATTTGAAGAGAATGGGATGTGATGAGCATTTGCAGCAAGCATTTAACTATTTTGACAAGAATGGGAATGGATTTATTGAGCTAGACGAGCTCAAGGAAGCTCTTTTTGATGATAAGCTAGGCCAAGGTAGCGACCAGTGGATCAAAGATATCTTCTTCGACGCCGACCTTAACAAGGTAAAAAGGCTGAGATTATGATACCAGTCTGCCAAATAAGTACTAAGTAGTGTGGTTCATGATTTTTATATGCTACTTTAGGCCATCTTATACTTTTTGATTTCGATGTGAGACTGATTCGTAGCATACTTTATGTGGTGGCAGGATGGACGGATAAGCTTTGATGAGTTTAAGGCGATGATGAAATCAGGGACGGACTGGAAAATGGCGTCGAGACAGTACTCAAAGGCATTTTTGAATGCTCTGAGCATCAAAATGTTCAAAGAAGATTTTGGGGACAGTCCT
This sequence comes from Aurinia saxatilis, assembly GCA_900406295.1. NCBI lineage: Eukaryota > Viridiplantae > Streptophyta > Magnoliopsida > Brassicales > Brassicaceae > Aurinia > Aurinia saxatilis. The sequence continues at coordinate 34,449 of OVAP01000091.1, read as the reverse complement.
AAATCACATTCTATGGAGTTCCCTTTAGCAAGGAAGAAAGCAAAGGTAGTACTTGAGGCCCCCAAGAACAAATCAATGGAGCTTGTTCACTCCAAAACCTACAAACCCTCAGGTCTAAGAAACTAAAGATGAAAAACAAAAAAATCTCTGATCTTTTCTTCTTCAATTATTTTGTTTTTGGTGCTACAAGTGAACGAAAATGTGATTTAATGGGCTTCAATTTCATTCAAGTTGCGTTTTTCATTTTTCTTCTGAACACTACGGAAACAGCATAGAAACATTTATTCAGTACATCAAGTTGTAGCATAAACAATGATCTCAAATGTAGTACAAAATTCTTTCTAAGCTAGTAGAAACTCGTCTCTTGTATGCATTTGAAAAATTAAATATAAAAAATTTGAAATATATAACACGTTTCTTGAGATGTAGCTTAAATACAAATATATATAACGGTCAAATAAAGCCAAGCACAACGCACAAGTACCATTTGCACTTTTTTTGAAACAGTCATAAAGTGGACACTGGGTTTTGTTTAACAGTAACAGAAGCCAAAGTTACAATGTGTGTAGAAATAACACATACGTAATTCTTTTACCCTATACATACACTGGGATACTTATCACAGATCCCACAATCCAAATCAGCGCGCACATGAGAGAAAAAATCGGAGTTTCACTATGCGGGCGCAGTTTGGGTTTTTGCTTCAGTCGTGTGCATTCTCCAAATGTCCAATGAAACTGCTGGAAATAATCTTAAGACCAATTCGGCTCTTGTACCTTGATAAGGACGTGAGATATGTTATTATCAGTTGTCATCTGAGTTTTTGCTGGATCCACCCGTTCTGGAACCTCCTTTGCCTTTACCTCTTGTTTTGCTACTGCAACCTGTTGATTTAGAGCTGGTTGATTTGCTGCTGCAAGCCGCATGTGAGTCTACATCAGTAAGACCATTCTCTAGAGCTTTCACCAGATTCTCAAAGTAGTTTTTTGTTACACTGTAAAAAAACACAAAGAAACAGAGGTGGGGTTAGCTTTCCGCAACATGAGATGGCGTGTTAAAAGTCTCGACAAAACTACCAAAGGCCTGACTATGACTCACTATCACAGGACCTGACTAGTGACTATAACTCTTAAACATTGTGCATAGCTTGATTGCTTTATATATGGCAAATTTATGTCACTTATCAAGGGTTTTCACTAATTACATCTCCAGCTTTGTCTGAAAATCTGAATTACTTTCTTCTTATCTGTCAGACAACATGATAGATGTCTAACACAAAGCGTTTACCTGGTCAAACCAGCTAGTTTTGTCCGGAAATCATTGAAATCTTTTGATGGGCCTTCTGCATTGAGAAACTGAACCAAGTCCTTCTCTACGCACTGATGGAGCCTCTCCAAACCAGACTCAGCTTCACCTGAACAACAGAGAAAAAGTTAAGCCTGCTTTCTGACGCAATGGACATACACAGCTAAACAAATGAGGGCACAGACCTTGCAAATACTCGAAAAATTGCCGCTTGGCATGTTCATGATCAGGTAGGTAGTATCCATATGCATATGTCCATTTCAAGACTCGCCTACATTCAATGATCTGCATCGATAAAATCACATGAGACACTGGTAAGATATATGCTAGCTAAAAGTCTCACTTGGTAATCTAAAACACATTGATCTGCTTACCTGAAGCCAAGCTTCTAAGATGAATTTGAGCTGTGATTCTGGTGTCAATTGTTTATCACTGAGCTTCTCAAGCTGGTTTAGAATGAGATAAGTCAAATATAGATAACAGAGTATGAGAAAGAGCCAGAACATTATACTGTCAAAATAAAAAAAACTTCTGAAAAGAGAACCGCCCTCCCCACTAAACACAAGAATTTCAAATGCATGCCAATGCTTCAACAGATACAGGAAAACCAAAAAAAGGCAAAGCAAAGATGCAGTCATTTTAAGACGAGGAAACATTTGCGAACATTGCAAATTAAAAAAGAAGGAAATTACTCATTTTATTGAAAAGAAAGAGACTGCCGTCTATTAACATATTTCATGGATGAAGACTATAACTCACTGAGATGACAATATGCAGAAATAAATAAATTTCTCAAAAACATAACGATTCTTACATTTTGAGTCTGCATTTGCTGCAGATCCGCCATAGCCTTTTGCCTCGACTGCCAAATAAAAAAAGAGATCAGTCTATGAACACCAAGAATACCTCTTTAGGCATAAGATCTGAAGTATTCTGGCATACCGTCTGATTGCTTGCCCAGCGTTCATAATAATGTGTGTATCTTTCTAACGAATTTTTTGCCATCTCTCTCCTCCTTTCAGTCTCATCATACTAAAACAAGAAAAGAGGAGTACATATCAATATTCAGACTCACCAGCTCAGATAACTGAAAAAATACCACACAAGATCAAATAAGTTCCAAAGTCTTACCTGGCCTTCTTGTTTGGCCACCTCGTACCGGTTACAAGCATAGAAACCACCAGTTCTTTCCCCATGATCCATCCATGCACCAAGACAGAGCCTACAGGTATAGATATATAAACAGCATATCATTAGTATTTCTTCCAATTCAGTCACAAGATTAAACTGTAACGCACTGAACAACATACTTCTAGTACAACATTCCAGAGAAAGGTAACAATCAAAGTAAGATATTATCAGTGATGGAGATGACGCATTACCAACAAAATTCATATTTACAAGGCGGTGTGCATGTCATATGCATACAGCCCTGATTCTTTTCAATTGGCCGCTTGCATCTTGGACAAGGCTTAGAATTGGCAAGTATCCTAGGCATAAGGAGGCAGAATTTGATTAGCAAGATATATAAGAAAACAGAAGATGCTCTGAGGTGGTGAAATATATGTCTCTAAATAACAGCCAGAGATCAAAGATCACAAACTGTAATTAACAGAAAAAGATATAGCTAGAGCGTATACCAGTTCATGTTTTCAGATTCTGCGCTGTTCTTTAATATCCATTTTGACACTGTGCTACAATCCACAGGTCGGTGAGCCTCCTCAGTGCACTAATATTCAGATTTAACACAGACCAATTGATCAACCAGAAACATAGAATAACTGCAGAAATTAGTGGGCTTTTACTAAAAAACTTACATTCCAGCAAAAGCTAAACGAGCACAAGCAGGAAACATCATAGCTTCCAGACCCCGCAGCAAAATCAATCGCATATTCACATCCCGGGGCAGGACACCACTTCATCTGAAACCCAATATTCAAAGCAGAAACAGCACAAGGGTGAGAAACATCACACCGTAAAAATAGTTATCTCCAACGACAAATATAGTTTCACTTTTCTCAATGCAAAGACATTAAAGACAGTTCCAGAATACAGAAAAGTTGCATAATCAAGAAAATGAACATAGTCTTCCAATAACAGTAGTAATATGCTACAAATATAGATCTCACAAAAAAAATCAGGGCGCTTCAACAGAAAGAACCCAACATTACTCAAACGGAAAATAGTGTCAATCTTAGGACAATTAGGACAAACATCAGAACTAGTCAGTGTGATGAATTATATACTTTGATACAAATTAACCAGGAAGCCTTTACCTTTCTATTGTCTTCAATATAAGACCTAAGAAAATATCTATTGTACTTCTCTTTATCTTCTTCAGACGCTAAATTTTCAACCATGTCATGACCAACAGCCGCAAGACACGATGGGTCAGGACATCTTAGCATCAAACATCCTGGGCCATCATTAATAGTTGTGCTGATATAACCTGAAAACGCGTGCATCAGGAAACTTAAGTTAACACTCGACAAATATTCTACTAGAAAAAGTAGAGCACAAAAATTGCTTTCGGAAAACACAACCATGGAAGATTATGAATATAACAATTGGATTGTGAGGAAATTAGCTTTATAACTATCCATTAAGTTAATCTATACTCGGATGAATACAAGGAAAAATAAGCGGTTCCCATTTTTCAGTAGAACTAAAGATGTGATGAGTCTTTAGGATGCTAGTAAGGAAAAAAAAACACAACTGACCTGTCCAGCATGTTGTGCAGAAAGGATGGCCACAAGAAACTGAAGCGATACTCTCCGGAGGGTATGAATCGAAACAGATTCCACATGTAAGCTAAACAAAAGATCATCGGTCAGTGAGACTTGAACTATCAGACGAGAAACAAGTAAACTTCAGATTCTACAATTCAAGCGACATACTTCTTTGTCAACTGATGGTGGAACAACATGATTCTCCAATATGCCAACTGTCTTCCGGACTCTCTCTTCGTCCGCAAACCATTCATCATGAACTTTACCAACACTCCTGAAATCAGATGTTTCTCAGCGCATCAGGAAGGTAGAAAAAAAATTACACAAGTATGACCATGGATATACATTCTGAAAAAACTACAGAGACAATTTGATATTGTCACAGACAACAAAAAGATACTTTGAAAAAAGTTGAAGACAAACTAATTGTGATAAACGAAGAAGCAGATATATTCAAACGAACAAAAATTGAGAAACACAATGTCACTATCGAACAGCGAATGTCAAAGGCCTTTACCAATGAAAGTGACGAAGCAGAATACTCGCTTCGACGTCAGTTATTGAGAGGACCACAGAAACTCGTTCAATATCATCCGTCTGGTGCCTGCGAATATCTTCTTCCCTCAGAACACAATAATTTTTCTGGAAAATGCCATATTACAACAAGGATGAGAAAACAATCACAGAAAAATAAGAGTAGACGCTAAACTTAAACAAGATACGGAAATGCCCACAACCTCCAAAATAAGACATAAGAGAGCCAACCAAAAACGTGATTAACATAGGAAGGGATGCAATAAAGATTTCACTGAATTAAGTATGGCCACAGTACTAAACCCGGATTTAAACAACATTTGTTAAGATTAGCTAAGAAATGTACCAAAATAACTGCATTTCCTATAAATTTCAATACTTTTTTCCAATAAACATGCGCAAATTCACTAAAAGACCATGAGTATCAGCATAATCCCCTTAACAAACCTAACAACCTTTACATCACTCCAAGGACCATACACGGCATGAAAAATGCAAAGGTCTAACAACAGAAAAGAATAACGAGCCCCCAATTCACAAAGAAACAAATTAATGAAAAACAAAAACAACCTCAAATCGGCAACAAAGACCAAAGTACACACTAATCTACTAAACTTTATTACAAACTTTGTCACCTTAATTACACCGACAATTAATCATAGAAAACACAAGAATTACAACATTTCCCAGTAGCAGCCAATTAATAAAAACATGCTGATCAAAGCAATCAAAGAGACCAAAACCTGAGAGCGATGGGAAGCGATCATGGCGGAATCATCAGCATCTTCTTCAACGAACCCATAATCAGGTTCACCATCATCACTATCATTATAATCATCTTCGGTTCCACCACTGTAGAAATCATCCTCCCCGGACTCAAGATCGTGCGCATCGAGCATGTCATCTTCAGAATCCATGATCAGAAGGAATAAAAAATCCGAGGTTTACATAAATCAGATGAAACCCCCTTGTTGTAAATTAGGGTTCGGTGAGAAAGAGGAAGAAGAAGAAATGAACAAAGCAAAAATGAAAGCTTTTTGATTTTCCGATGAGATGTGAAAAGAAAGAAAGATTGATGGGAGAGAAAGAGAATCTGGTGATGAGATAACTGGATAGGTAATAAACTGGAAGGGAATAGAGTGTAGACTTATATCACTTCTTCATTAAGACAACCAGAAATCTAACATGTCTCTCAACAAACCCCAAATCATTTTCCTTTACTTCTCGGACAAAGTAATCATTTTTTCTCATTTCTATATATGTTTATGCTGAATTTGACCCACAAAAGAACTGCATATACATCAATAAGATGAACGGTTATGTTAAATTTAGATACTAATCTCAATGTAATTAATAGTGTTTTACTACCACATAAAAAAAGAGCTTACTGTGGTTTATTTGGATGGTGACATAATGACAACATGTGTAGAACGAAAACAATTAAATAGAGGATTTTACCATCACAATTATGTTTTACATACTCATATTACTGGGGATAAAGCAATAATGCATTCTGTATGACTAATTTTCAAGGATGAATCCCAAAAATTCTTACTGACTATTTGTCCTCCCTATTATCACAATGGCACCATCAGAATTCAGAACTAATTCACTTTGTCATGTCATTTTACATACCTTTTCCCATTGTTTATACTACAATTATACCAATTGGTTTAACCTAAAAGAACAATAAACTAATTTCATTATGCTCCTTCTCAAGATATCCAAATTTGTTTGTTTGTTTATTTTCAGTTTTCTAGTGGAATGAAATACTTGTGATGGTAAATAGTGAAAACTTTATGAAACATACAATAAATTGCCCTGCATCGTTCTAGAATTTACCAAGGCCTAAAGAAACAACAAAAACGATTTTAAAGAGTTACAACAGTAAACAAGTCTAAAACCCAAACCGATGTTCTTCTTCTTCTTCCTTGCCTCTGCGCCGCGTTCTTACTCATCCTCTCCATGAATTCTTCTCAAGCTTGCTTCTTTACTCCAGTCTCACTTCCGCATCCCTCCTCCTGTGGTTTCCTCTCTAAACGTAAGTTTTCCCATCCTCAAAATCAAGTATTATCATCGGAATCAAAGTAAAGAGATTGAATTAACGCAATTAGTCGTTGCTTCTAATTGATTTAAGAACACTAATTTTGAGTGCTTTGACACAGAACCGACCTGGGTTTCTCACTGTTGCTATAAAGTTCATAACTTTTTTTAACTGATACCATTACTTTGATTTAGTTCTTTTATTCCTGCAATTTGCTCAATTGATTAACTCTTGTGTCAGCATAAACGGAAACAATTGTTAAGGCCATGTGTTTGATGTTTTTGCAGGGGACCCATTTCGGTGTTATCAACCTCTTCGATCCAAAAAATGCCTTACTATGAGCTTGAATTTGTCAAGAACGAGACAAAACCATTTTATGAACAAAAGGCATCTCCTAATTACAGAAAGGAGGAGATTTTCGATAAATTATTCGGATAAGGTCAGGAATGACTCAATGAGCAGTGAGGAGATGCATGCAGATGCTTTGGATGTGGAGATTATTCCTCCAGAGTCACAGGATGTTGGCAATTCTCAGAGCTCGGTTGTCTCCAAAACAGTAGAGGATAGTAGGCCAAAGCCTTTTAAGAATAGGTTTCTTGATTTTGTTCGGATAAGTTCAGTACTCAATAGTGCAGCGGAAAGATTCTTTAAGAGTGAGATTAGGAGGAGGTTATTTGTGACGGCTGTATTGCTTGTACTTAGCCGTGTTGGATATTTTATCCCTTTACCTGGATTCGACAGACGATTGGTACCTCAAGATTATCTTAGCTTTGTCTCCGGTTCTGTCGGTGAGTCTTTTCATGCCTTTTGAGTCTTGTAATCTCTTGTTGGGATGACACATCTGAGTTTGTGGTTAACATCTATGTTTTTGTATAGAGGAACTGGGTGAGTTTGGGGCAGAGATTAAGCTTTCGCTCTTCCAGCTTGGGCTCAGTCCACAGATTATAGCATCTATTATTATGCAGGTTAAGATCTCCTCTTGATTTATGGGTTGTTTATATATTAGGATCCTGATTGATGATATAAAGTGATCATGAAAATGTTTTACTCCAGGTGCTTTGTCACGTTCTTCCATCCTTGGTGAAGCTGCGAAAGGAAGGCTTAGATGGGCACGAGAAGATCAAGAGTTATATGTGTGTTTAGTTATTTTCCCTCTCAAGCCGTGAGACGAATTCTTAAGATGCAGTTCATTTGTTTGTAGGTCTTGTGATTTTTGTCCTATATTAAACAAAGTTACTAATCGTTTCTTGGTTTTTCGTCTAATGTTTAGATGGTGGTTATCGTTTTTCTTTGCTATCGTGGAAGCTGTAGTCGTGGCTTACACTTCTCTCCAATATTCAGTTTTTGCAGCCACTTCCCAGTAAGTGAATTAGGATTATTCACGTTCCAAGTAGCAAAATTATTGCTTTTAATTCTGTCATCCATTTTGCCACAGTTGATGCTTTAGTGAGATTTTTTATGCTTATTCAGGTTCAAGCATGTAATGGTGACAGCATCTCTGCTAGTCTGTGGCGCAATGACAATGACATGGCTGTGTGATACGATATCAGAATCAGGATTTGGTATATATGATTCTCTCTGTCTATGCTTTTTCTATATATTTGGTTTGATCCTATGGGGATGCTGAAATTTCTAACCTCTTCCTGGGCATTTTTTCAGGTCATGGATCGTCTCTAATTATTTGTGTGGGAATATTGACGGGCTACACAGAGACCTTACACAAGATGGTCAACCAAATCTCAGGTACTTCAGAGTTTTTATACTCTATATTTCCCAAATCTATGGCAAGTCTTTACCTTAGGCATGATGCCTGAAGTGTAAATATTCGCCTTTCTATCCAGTTAAGCTATTAAAAGCAAGAGCCATTCTTTTTGTTTCTGCAGGAAGTTTCTCGAATTGGTTGCCTTACTTGCTAGGCTTGCTGGGCATTTTTACAATAGTAACTATGTTTGCTGTTGTTGTTACTGAGGGCTGCAGGAAGATAAAGCTACAATATTATGGTTTTAAACTTGCTTCTGCGTCCAGGTAACATAAAGCACATCATCAATGACTTTTCATAAAACACTGTTATACCACTTACTTTTTATCAATATTTCTAGGATGAGCCGATGGTTGATATAAATTTGGGTGCTTGGACTAGTTACTGATATTTGTTTTTATGCTATGTTTTTGCAATTTGGGCAGAGAAGGTTCTCCAATAACGGAGGTAGAACCGTACATACCATTTAATATTAACCCAGCAGGAATGCAGCCTGTTCTGACAACCACATATCTATTGGCATTTCCGAATATCCTTGCAAGGTAAACCCTAGGAGAATTGGTTAGGTTCTAAATCAATTATTGTTTCTTGTTAACATTTGGTACTATTATCACCATCGAAGACTGTCTAATAAGGAAGTTTGTTGTTTTCAGTATTGTGGGTTCACGTTTCTTGTTGCACGTGAAGGAGATATTAAACCCTGAAAGCACAGTTGGGGCACCACCTTGGGTTTATTACTCAATCTATGCGTTTTTCGTCTTTCTCTTTAATATCTTTGACATTGTGAGTATAAATCACCCTTTTTCTCAACTAGAATTTCATTCTTCATTGACTATTAAACATTTCCATGTACCGGATTTCTTGTTTTTTTATGTAGGCCAACTTGCCAAAGGAAATAGCCGATTATTTAAACAAAATGGGCGCGAGAATACCAAACATAAAACCCGGTAAAGCCACTATTGAGTACCTAACGAAGATACAAGCATCCACTAGATTTTGGGGTAAGTTAAGTTGCTGTGTAGCTTATAGATTTATGTCATGTATACTGTCTATTAGTGCAATCTCTACAAAGCAGTTGGTTTTCGGTTGATTCAGGAGGTCTTCTGCTGAGCTTTTTGGCAACATCATCTACTGTACTCGACCACTACTTACGCAGCATCAATCAAGGCTTTTCTATCGGCTTCACATCGGTCTTAATCATTGTAAGTGTTGTTCTTCCTCGTTCAGAATCATTTAATTACAACAAATACCGAATCATATTTTTTATGTTTATATTGACGGGGTACAGGTTGGTTCCATTATCGAGCTCAGAAGATCTTACCATGCCTACAATGTAATGCCGAGCTTAAGCAAAGCGTTGAAGAGGTATGGTGTGTAACGAGATTAGATAAGCAGAAGAGATTATATGTTTGTGGTTTAAAGTTTTTGTAGCTTAGATTAGGAAGTAAATGATTTGTATTAAGAACCGAAATGCATTAGCATTATAATCTTACGAATGAGATTCAGAGACCCAAGTGCCAAAAATATCTATATTTAAGAATCATCTGCCAAACTCAAGAGAGGGCAGGCAAGACTGGAATCCAAAATTGATGTTATATGGTCGCCAAATAATCTCAGATTAAAACTTGACAGATTCTAGCTAGAATTTTTGTAATGCAAGTCAACTGATTCAAAGCGCCAGTGAAAGCCAATGTTGCATTCTATCAACGAACATGAAGCTCATTAGCAATTGCAAATGATTCAAATAATAATGTTTCGTTTTAACAAATCGTGATAACTTAAGCCTTAATCCATTCACGGATCTGCGGATCCAAACGATCTCCCATGTAATTATAAGTAGCTTCCGATGGATGAATGGAGTCAAAGAACATAAACTCCGAGTGGTTCGAACACAATGGAGAAAAAGCATTACACATGAAGCTCGCCTCCAACAGTCCTGTTCCACAACATCCTCTCTTTGTCTCTGTAAACCCTGTTTCAATCCGATAGTGTTCAATATTACATTATACGATAGTGTAACTTGTGGGACAAGAAAGACATTTCATGTTATGCATACCGTATTTGCTAGGGTTAGTCAGCATGTCCATCAGAGGAGTATACACATCGGAGTAAAGGAGCTTGCTTCCTGGAAGAGATGCTTCGATTTGAGGTAAAAGCTTTTGAAGTTTCTCGTTATACAAGACAGAGTCTCTGTTCTCTTTGTTCAAACAGAATCTCAAGATGTTGCGGAATTTAGCAGTCATTTGTATCGGTAAACATCCCATTGGCGGTAAACCTCCTACCATAATATTTCGGCTGCCTAAACTGTAAAGCTCCTGCACATACAATGCCGCAAAAATAATTAATTTTTTTTATGGTTTCAAACTCGAAACCAATTGACAACTAGTGTAGAGTTACATGAATATTACCCGCACGAAATTTTCAAGTCTCTTAAGGATAAAGTCTTGGTAATCAGAAATGCGAGGAAACCGAAGACGCCTTAAAGGAATAACGTAATAATTCAAGATGAAATCGTTAGGTCCTGCACTAACAATCACCAAGGCTTTGTTTACAATCTCCATAGCTTTCTTGTCTCCCACGATACTCTTGAGACGAGCAATGTAACTCTGGAACATTTTAGGTTGGTCCGAGACACGGATAGCCTGTGACGAAAGACTGGTTGTGTCATCGTAACCCGCACCAGCCGATGCGAAACAAACTCCGGTTAGGATTTCTTGGTCGGAGAGATTGGGTTGTAAGAAAGGAGGAACAAACTGTTTGATGTTGAGTCTTGTGGCGATTATGTCGGAGAAAATTTTACCGTTTGTGAATCTTCCGCTAGCTTGGTGGTTTGGAAGATCAATGCCGTAAGGAAGATGTCTAGCTTTGAAGATTGTTGGGTCGTGGTAATTGTTGTTGCCTGTATCGACTGTTGAATCGCCGAAGATTAGAATCGCGGGGAATAGCGGTTTGGTTGTCGCGTTTGCGGCTGCGTTGCAGGACGCGATTAGTGTTGTTGTTGCGATTAGGAGTGTGAATAAGGCTTTGGTTTTACAAGTCGACATCTTTTTTTCTTTTCTTGTTTTGGTGTTTTGTGGGTTTTTAGGTGTTTAGATATCATGATATGTGTTGTGTTTTGGTGATGAAATTTATAAGGAGTCTTTGAACGTGGTTATATTTTTAGTGTTGGAGCCTAGCTGGATTTCTGATTTTGTGAGTTTGTTTTATCTTTAAAATAAAGAAAACAAAAATGGATAAAAGTCAGGAACTTTGAACTTTATAGTCTAAATAAAGATATTAACCATCTTTTTAACTAAGAAAAGTGGGAAGAAAATAAAAAATTTGTTTTTTTAATAAAGGTTAAAGGATTGATTATGTGTCTGACAAACAAAGCTTGGCTCGAATGTTTAATTCTGAATTTTGGTTTTCAGAGGAGGACTTAAAATGATAATAATTGAACTAGATAATTAGTGCATATATATAGTTATAAATCGAATAAATAATAATTAAGCAACACTTGGGATGCGAAACTTATCTTTATTGGAATGCGTCTGCTAAGTAACCACAAATCTTGCCTTTGGAAGTTACTGAAAATTTGTAACCAGGTTTCACATTCCTTTTGAGTAAAGGTGTATGCGTGTTACTATTTAAATTTGACTTTGATGAGCAGGCAAGGGTAATTGATTACTCTTCGTACTCTTGACATCAATTTGACGACATCAATCTCGGAAGCTACATCCAAATCAAGACAACACCACACCACATGGGTCCTCCTCTTCACACATATGAGAGAAAATTATCAATCCTTTAATCATACGTACTATGTGAAGAACTTAATGAACTCCATGTATGATGATCAGGGCAGCTACAAATCACTCATCTTGAGTCTCACTTCTTCGAAATGACTCAAATCATAATCCTTATTTGGATGGCTTTCTAAGCAACATGGTACAAATTATGGAAAATAATTAAAGGGTTTCACATATTCATATTTAGTAAAATCATTCGCCCTGTTCGACACCTAATCATGACTCCATGTTCATGTTCGGTACTTAATCATGACTCCATGTTCATGTTAACAACTTGTACATAATACATTTCTCTAATTTTCTAAAATTTATGGGTCTGGGTTACATAATCCGCCTTATCTCAATACATGGGCCGCATTTGTCATAGATGACCCAAGTTTATCGTAAATGGGCCGCGTGTACCAACAAAATGAGCCCGAGCATAGATCCTTAGAAAACCCTAGCCTCCCAACTATTTATTTTGTTATTACCGCTCTTCATCTCTCTCTCTAGGGTTTTCAGCGACCAGCAGACACAGAAACAAACATGGCGACGCAAATCAGTAAGAAGAGAAAGGTGAAATTCCATTTCTCTCCATTGGATCTCACTCTCCGCATCCCTAACTGTGTTTTGCGTTTTGTAGTTTGTTGCCGACGGTGTGTTCTACGCCGAGTTGAACGAGTTTTTGACCAGAGTGCTTGCAGAGGATGGTTATTCCGGTGTGGAGGTTAGGGTTACTCCAATGAAGACTGAGATTATCATCAGGGCTACTCGTACCCAGAACGTTCTCGGTATGTTTGTTGTTTTGGATCATTTGCTTAGGAATTGTGAATATTTGTGTTTTTGAGATCTGAGTATTGAATATAGGTGAGAAGGGTAGGAGAATTAGGGAATTGACATCACTTGTTCAGAAGAGGTTCAAGTTTCCTCAAGACAGTGTTGAGCTTTACGCCGAGAAGGTCCTCAACAGAGGTCTCTGCGCCATTGCTCAGACTGAGTCTCTCCGTTACAAGCTCCTCGGTGGTCTTGCCGTTCGTAGGTACGACATTTCTCTAGTGTGTATTCTCTTGGGAACTGCTGTATTACTTGTTCGATTAGATACATTTTTGTTAGCTTGAATTCACCAAACCTGTGATTTATTTATAGGATATAGTAGTTAATGCCTTACTTTATTGTCTGGAAATGACTAACTTTGGCCTTGGTTCGATCTAGGACTCTATGTTTTAGTTGTAGCTCTCATCACAAGATGTTAATATTGCAATGATCTTATGTGGTACAGGGCTTGCTATGGTGTTTTGAGGTTTGTTATGGAGAGTGGTGCTAAGGGATGTGAGGTATATTTCAGTACCACTAGAATCTTATTGTTTTTTTTACTCGAGGCAGTGTGTGGTTATATCTTCTCTACCCCTAATGTTTGGCAGGTTATTGTGAGTGGAAAGCTCCGTGCTCAGCGTGCCAAGTCCATGAAGTTCAAGGATGGTTACATGGTTTCCTCTGGTCAACCTACCAAGGATTACATTGACTCCGCTGTGAGACATGTCTTGCTTAGACAGGTGCCTTTTTTTCTTCTGATTTCCTCATTTTCTTGTTTGTCACTTAAGTAACGCAGCCATGACTAACTAGTCTCTTGTTGAACCATGTGCACTATAGGGAGTGCTTGGAATCAAGGTTAAGATCATGCTCGCCTGGGACCCCAAGGGCAAGCTAGGACCAACCACACCATTGCCCGATGTTGTCATCATCCATACTCCCAAAGAAGAAGAGTACAACACCGCACCTGCTCAGGCTGTTGCTCCAGTTGCTCATGCACCAGATGCTCCCCTCACAACAACAGATTACCCTGCGATGCCTGTGGCCTAGAAGAAGGAATCCTTTTGACTAGTATCATTACTATTATGGGTTTCTGTTATTTTTTGTTATAACTTTCCGCCTCTTTTGACAGTTTATTATAGCTTCTCGAATCTTCCAAGCAGAGACTCAGTTTTCTCAAACCTTATTTCTAAGAAATTTCCCTATGTTAAATCTCTTTTTACATATGAGAGATTAGTATTACAAATAGTACCAATCAATCACACTCATTGTTTCCTCAACAAACATTTCATGGTACACAATATTTGGTCCCCACGAAATGGCATATTAGAAGATGCCATATGCCACTCAATAATTGATGCTTCACCTTTACGGTATTCTAACAAATCATCTTTCTCCCCATCTTTATAATCATCTTCCCTTCCACTCATTTTCGATTAAAACAAAAAGAGAAAACAAAAAATGGGTTGTGTTCACATCGAATCATCGGATCGTTACTCAATCCAACAGAAACCAAACAACGAAACATCGAACACGGTCTTGTCCGAACACGATGAGGTCTTGTCTGAACACGATGACAACGGAGGAATTCAGGAAGCGTGGGCTCAGATCAAGAATCGCGGCGGCGAAGGAGGAGGGTATTTCGTCGGAGAGAGTAAGAATAAGCTGGAGAAACGGAAGAGTCAAGTTTTATTACAAGGTTACGTTGAGTCTGCAGCTTTAAATGATGATCAAGACGAGATAACGAGAGCTAAGAGTTTGACGGATGATGATCTAGAGGAGCTTAAAGGTTGTTTGGATCTCGGGTTTGGGTTTAGCTACGACGAGATTCCTGAGCTTTGTAATACTTTGCCTGCTCTAGAGCTTTGTTACTCCATGAGCCAGAAGTTCTTAGTTGATGAGAAACAAAACAACCATCAGAAATCGCCTGAGGTTTCTCCGGTAGAAGAAGATTCACCGCCACAACCGCCGTCTACGAGCACGACGAGTCCAATCGCAAACTGGAAGATCTCTAGCCCTGGTAAAGTCTCAATCTTGATTCATTCCTATGATTATGCAACATTTTTTTAATTTTTTTTTTCAGTGTCTGATTGTTTCATTTTGATGATTTAGGTGATAATCCAGAGGAAGTAAAAGCTAGACTCAAATACTGGGCACAAGCTGTAGCTTGCACTGTCAGATTATGCAGCTGAGCAAGAATCAATCATCTTGTGTGGTTGAATTAAGAATGATTTTGCAGGAATGAAGTCTCTTTGCCATTGCTAGCTTGGGAATAGACCTGCGGTGGATGGATATTAACTGGTTTGGCTTTGATTCTGTACCTATGTGTAGTAATGATCTCAACGAATTGGAAATAATTGTGTCTATGAATAAAACTTCGAATTCTTTGTCTACTAATCTGGTCTTTGTGTTTTGAGTAGTACAATGTGATTGCTTTAACATCTGACATCTGACATCTGATTGGGGTTCTTATACTCATGTGCAGTGGTAAGATTCAGAGAGACAAATCTCAAAACTAATTTTGAAGACCTCTCCTTTTGGCTGAGGTAATTCATCTAACTAACTTTGTGAGAGTTTTTGTTACTTATGTATGCTTTCATGATCTTGTCTTGGTAATGTATGATTGGTAATTTTGGGTTAAGATGATGGTAAAGCCTCGTGACTTTTGCTTCGATCACAAGATGTCAAAAAGAATCACAAGGCCTTGTTGCACTTGGTAGGGAAAGAATCACAAGGCCTTGTTGCACTTGGTAGGGAAAGAATCAGAAACCTTGTTTTTTCTGGTCATATAACAAGTTGTGAACACGCTTTACCTGTCGTGTACGATAGGGCGAAATGTAGAACAAGATCATACTTCACATGTTCTTTGTTTACGTATACAACTCTCTAATGGCCACTGTAATTTATTATTATCTGATATGACCTGACATTTTTGTTTGAGTTTTCAACAAGTGTCACATGACAATATATCATCTTATGAAACGACAACTTGACAATGTGTAGGACATTGAGTTATTTAAAACATTTAAAAACATAGATCCAGAGAATATAAGTTCGCAATGTTGATTATTCTTGAGATCATTTGGAAAATCCGCTATTTGAGATCAAGAAGAAGCCTGTCCCAACAGAGTTTGAATGTCTTGCTGCATAAATCCAATAAGAACCGGTTATGAGATGGTGAAAATGTAAGGATTCCGGTTTTTTAAGGAGATTTTAAACCGGATACATACCTCGAACTGAAGAGGAGAGGTTCTAGGGGAATATCTCTGGAAGACTTTGCCATCGGGAGCAACCAAGAATTTGGTGAAGTTCCATTTGATGGCGTCAATGAGCAAGCCTCCTTTCTCTGCTTTCAAGTATTTGTATAACGGCGCAGTGTTCTTACCGTTCACATCTACCTACATTAACATTAAACTTTTACTTGTTAGACATCATCATATCTCATTATTAGCCATCATCATATGATAGAAAAGGTATGGTCAACATAATCTCGTAATCAAATATGCGTGCTATGTAGCGTTTGTGAACAACAAGCATTACCTTAAGATTTAAATGAAAGAAGTCATTTAGCGCAAGTCACTATGTCTTAAATTAATAAACAAGTTTTAATTTTGGAAAAAGCAAAAAGAAATATGATATATAAATTACCTTGTCAAAGATGGGGAATTCAGCTTTGAACCTGGTGCAGACAGTTTGTTGAATCTCTTCATTGTTCCCTGGTTCTTGTCCTAAGAACTGGTTGCAAGGAAATGCCAATATCTCCAATCCTATTCATTTGATTTTTATAATTTATTTATCATTATCATCTCACAATTAAGAATCCTAATGATCACATTAAATCATGACTAGATAGTATAATCAACAGACCTTTATCCTTGTATTTGTCGTACAGAACATTGAGTTCCTTGTAGTTGGCATCCGTCAAACCACTACGGTAGATAGGTAATAAGAAATTCAGTTTAGTTTCAGTTACAAAACAAACTTACAACCTTCACAAGATTGTTACGTTAATGATCTAACAATTACAAAAAGAAAAACAAATTCTGATAAAATAATCAAAAGGGTTGTTTACCATTTGGAGGCAACGTTAACAACCAGAAGGGTTTTGCCTTTGAACTGGCTCAAACTCACATCGTTACCTCCAATATCCTGCCATGTTCAACAACACAAAAAATGAGAGATCTAACATTGGAAAATCCGCTATTTGTATATTTGGTTCAAAATAAACAGAAGAATATAGTATAAGAGAAACAAACCTTGACGGTGAAGTCGTAGATAGACTTGGGAGATTCATCCGCCATTTTTTTTGCAGAGAAGAGAGAAAATGTATAGAGACAAAAAAATGCAAGGAATCTCTTTCTCTTTGTTACGAATGGTGTTGGTGTGGGGTACTCATCCACGACTTCTTATTTATTGTTGCACCTGTCCTGTCTTATCTTTTTCTTTTTTAGTCTTTTACTGATTAGTATGTACGTACATGAATCAAAATTATACAGAATAATTTTCATTTTGTCGAATTTTCCTTTATGAATTTCTTTTGTTATTGACCATGGTTAATGGTGAATCTGCGACAGGATTTGCTCTCAATTACGGAATTTAACAATTATCGTATAAAATATTTTGACTTTGAATTCTCAATTATAGTTCATTCAAAGAGAAACAAACCTTGTAATTTAGGGGAAAATCTAAAACTTACATATTTAGTTATGAGATAATAATATCCAAAAATATCACTAAATCTTATCAACTATCCAATAATATATGCCTCTCTTTAATAATAGCCTCTATTGATGATTATGTAAAAGAAAAGAGAAGATAAAGTTACTTTCACGTAACGGCAACAAGAGATAGTAGTTGGCCGGTGCACAAGTATGGTGTGAACTTAATGTCCTCCATATCTCCTTATCTCATCAACCACATAAATATTTTACAAGCTATTTTCCTAAAAATTGTCACAGGTTCAGCGTCTATAATCATATCTTTATTCCACATTGAATGTTTGACATATAATAATCATTTCATAAGTTGTCACACACCAAAAAAAAGAGTTTGCAATGAATTAGTCTTACAAGTGAAGTGATCCTAAAAATTGTCACAGGTTCAGTGTCTATAATCATATATCTATTCCACATTGAATGTTTGACATATAATAATCGTTTCATAAGTTGTGACAACAAAAAGGAGAGTTTGCAATGAATTAGTCTTACAAGTGAAGTGATGTTTTATGAGTAGCTAAGAATATGTGGATTTTCTTCCCAGAAAGATTGTTCGATGATGTTGCAATGATCTACGACCACTTCTCCTTCCAGTTTCTTACCAGATGTTACTCCATTCTCCACCGTAGCAGCTTCCTGGAAAGAATATTTAGACAGATCTTTAACAGAAATGGAAGAGCATGTTCCACATCCAAGCTTGATTTAGCCATTTTAGGAGTTAATCGCCCAGGTTTGAGTTACTTAATTGGTTACGATGATAAAAAACGGAACAAGTTTGGCGTGTATGAGGTTTCTTTGGCCTGTCCATTGTATATCTTCCTAATAGACACCAGATCTAGAGTTCAATAATTAAGGCAAATACTAACCTTTGAGTGGAAAACAGAGGAACCCATACGAAAGATTAGAGGTAATGTGTTGTACTCTATTCCAAATTGACGGCTAAGTAGCTCGTTCTTTTCTCGAGTTTGAGTTCCCTGAAAAAGTCATCCACAGAAAGCAACATAAGAAATCATTTATAAGTCTTTAACAAAGAGCAAACATAGATGAATTTTAATACATCATAACAAACTACCTTTAAATAATCTTGGGATTGAGTTTTGGTCTTCCCATACTTAACAAGCATCCAGAAACATGTATTATACTGATTATTGATGTGGCCTGCCATATCGAAAAACAGAAAGGAAACGTCACACTACTCAAACAGTGAGGTTCCATTCACAAAGATAAGATATTTCCCAAATCATTTCTCAGAGATTATTATACTCACAGTCAACTTGTCTCCAAGCTAGATAATCCAAGAGAATCTTGTATGTTGGATAACATACTGCTCGTCCGTCGAACGATGGAGGGTACTTCAATTCTTTGTGAGGGAAGAAATCTCTCCATCTTATCACATATGTAGACGTAAAGAAGGATGTGATTGCAGATATTATCTTACTGCAATACAATAACAGAAACCATGAATAACAAAACTAGGGGCATTGAGCCAAAACTGTAAGGGAAGAGCTCAGATTGTCTTTAACCTGGATTGTCTTTCGTAGAGCTCAGATTCTTTCTTCAAAACGAAGCTGCAATTGACGATGAACTTAATCAATATCTAAGATATACAAGAGTTGATATTAAGAGGGTTGGATATGAAGACCTGTACTCATCACTGACACCATAGGCAAAGTGAATATCCTTAAACTCCTCGAGAACAGCCACTGCACATGAATTCATAAGTTTCAGAGCTTGCTCATCATTTGGCTTCTCAAATTCATGAACGTCAGAGAATCTATAAAATCCAAGCAGGCATTGTGAGTTTCATTTGTAACATATAACGCTCTAGTAATCAGTAGTAATTTTATTTGTCTCCCTACTGAAATTGCAAGTAAAGACTGAAGAACTAGAATAAACCCAAGACAAAAAAATCAGAAGCAAACCGAAGTATATAGCTGGAATCTAGGGAGTACAAGGACTCATTAGTCTAAGGCTTCAATGCAATAAAAATGTCTAACAAGGTTGAATGAAAGTAAGTTAACAAACAAAACAATATTACCTGTGAAAATGACAGCCATCAATCCTAACCACGACCCAAGTTAAAGGTAACAGTTTGTTCTCAAACTGAAACGACCTAACATAATCTGGTTCAATTTTGCCAATGTCTTTTGTGAAGTGACCAAGATCCTTTATTAGGGTGGGCTGCTCATTCCAAAAGCTTATTCCAGCAATATTATCTGAATGTGCAAAAACAGCTTTTCTCCTCAATCTTTTTACAGGGTCGCCATTCTCATCATGCTTCACCGTTTCTTCTACCTAAACAAGGTGAAATGTAAGCATCTCTAGTTCAACATAGTACGAATATAGCATCAAGCAAATTAACAATGTACGTAATGATAAGAGAACATCTGAAATGATTTCACTATACAAAGAAGATAACACCTATTTTAGCTATATACAAAACCTTTGAAACCTGAACATCAACCAAGCTGAAGTATTAGTCTTTTACACATGCTAGTTTTACGAGGTTTCAGAAAACTAAACATAAAATGCAAAAACCTAAACAAACACGTGGGCCGATTATATAGTTTCAACATACAAAGCTTGATAATCTTATCAGGAGTCAGGACTCAACTTACAATTGGGAGGTCTAAATTCCTAAACGCATACACATCACATGTCAAAGCAATATGAAAGTGCTATATATAAAATTTCTAGCAAGAAAATATAAACTATTACCTTTGTCTTGAAAAGACATAATCCTTGGCGAAACATTTCAGGAAGCGTTTTGTAATTGATACCAAAATTCTGAAAAAGAATCTCATTTTTCTGCTGTTTTTGTGTATCCTGCAGGTACCCAATGAATTATGATTATTAGGCAGTAGTCATGAAACCAGGTGAAAGTAAAAGACCGTTTTGACATAATACATATAACTTTTAGTGCCTAGTCATAGTAATCTGCCACAGAAAAGCATAAACAACACACCTTCAGAATCTCTTGTGTTTCACTGATGGTCTTTCCGCTTTTAACTAACATCCAGAAACAAGTGTTATACTGATTATTGACGTGGCCTGCAACCAAGAAATGGAAAACGTTAAACATTCCGGACAGTAAATCACGTTAATAAGTATAACATATATATAAGTATTACATATGATGTCAGAAGATATGTTTCTTACAGTCCTGTTGTCTCCACGTAAGATATGTTTGAAGAATCTCTGATGATGCACAACTTACAACTTTGGAATTGAAGGAAGGAGCATATTCTAATTTTCTTAGGGGAAAGAACTCTTTCCATTTTGTTACATAGACTGCAGCAAAGAACGAAGCTACCAATGACAGAATCTTACTGCATATTAAACAAAAGCAAGAAAGTACAAACTATGAGCCAATCAGTCTAGTTAACTCGCTATTGAACAAAAATATCGACCAAATCCAATCGAACCAATACCTGGCACGTCTCTGGTAGAATTTTGATGTTTTCTTGAAAACAAAGCTACATGATACATTGGAAAACATTTAAAAGCTTGTATAATATGACACACACACACATATGAGTAAAAGTGTAAAACTCAAGAAAAGCAAAGTCAAATAAGTGAGTTTGGGACCTGTATTCGTCACTGTATCCATACGCAAAGATTATATCAGGATACTCTTCCAGAACCGCAGATGAACACGAATTCATCAGATTGAGAGCTGCTTCATCATTAGGCTTCTCAAACTCATGAACTTGAGAGAACCTATAGTTATTCAAGTGGACAGAAAAGGGTGTTAAGAAGCAGAACAAAAACATCCTCAAAAACATATATACAAGAATATAATTCTCATCATTGCTGAACATTCCAAAACAATTTGAAACACTATCCACTCCAATGTAAGGGATTTCCAAGTAATTGTCATAATGGAATTCTAGTAACAGTAATCATGCTTCAAAACCAATCAAAGACGCGACCTTTAGTCATTAATTTTGCACCAATTGTTCCAAAGAGACTACAAATTGAACTAGGCCTAAACAAAAAAAGGAGCTTCTAACACAATGACCAATCAGACGCTCATAGTATCTCCTCGAACCACCAGCATTGACATTCAATAAGAAAAAAAAAAGTGATAAATTTGCATACCCCAATTAACGAATAAAGGAGAGAAATTTTACCTGGAGAAATCGCGACCATCGATACGAACAACCATCAAATTAGGAAGCATAACTTCGTCATCCACTTCGAATTGTTTCACATACTCGTACTTGCTATTCGCCATGGCTTTGACCAAACTGTCTACTTCTCCTTTTCCTCTCCCGAGTCTATCTCTGTCTTTGAAGTTTGAACCTTTCACGACAAAACACACATTGAACTGGGAAGTCCAACCGGACCGGTTTAGTAGTTTCGGCCTTTTTGCGACTTGCGTACCCGAATTAACACCGTTTCCGGTTCGTTTTTTTAGACATTATTGGTCGGCCGGTTTGGTTCACTGTAATCAAATATTGAAAAACCAGTTTATTCCTAAACCGGGCGGTTTTCATCTTCTCTTTAGTGCTAAACACATTGTCGCATTACATATGTTTTCACTTCACAAGTGTAAATTTGCAATCTTAAATCAAATTTGGGCGTATTTACACTATTATCAAGTTTATAAAACACAAGTAGAATCTTCATCTTAGCTAGTAGCTACCACTGTAACTAGACACTCTGACATTATGTACCAACACTGTAACAGAACTTCAAAGAGATTAAGCTGCAGAAGAAGCACAACGACATAAATTTTCAGTCTACATTCAGGAACAAATTCTCGGAAATGTTTCAGATTTGTATATGCCATCTCTGTACCAAGTTTGTCACAAGATTTCAAATGCATAACATTCACCAAAGTATCTCCTAAGACGCAGAGCTTTTGAAAACAGACTACTTAAAATTCAAGCATCCAAATTCTAATTGTGGTATCTCCAATTAAGATCTCAAAGAACAGATTTGTAAGGCTAAACTAAACTTTCGTATGACTATCTTGCCTAACAATGGCATGTGCAGAGTGGCCTCCCATGCTTTAGTTACAACACTGCTTCATGTCCCGCCAGATCTCCATTCAACAATAGACAAAGATGACTACAAGCTCAAACACGATGCGAAAGAGTGACAACGCTGTACCTGCCAAAATAATGCAAGCAAGACAGAAGTATGTGAAGATAGTATCTTTAAGGAGAATAAAGAAAAGCCCCCAAAAAGATGATATGAAACATATAAGACAACTCCTAGGAGATGGAATTCAGCATGCGAACATGGTAACAGACATTACCAACTGCGCTTTCATATAATGATACACTTTCCAAGGAAACATATTAAAAGAAAATCGACAATGCTTAACGAATCACAAATTAACATTCTAAGCTCATTTCTCATGAGCTGCCAAAGGTGATCAACCTAACTGTGGTGAAATAAAAAAAATCCTGCTCTCTGTCTTTCTCAGTTAGGATGATATAGTAGGTGAAGGTCCTCACCTTCTCACTTCTGGACGATTTGATGCAATATATTTATTCTAGGAATGCTAACAGCTAGGCTCAGCTTGTATTTTCTTCTTTTACTATGCTTTTAAGTTTTCCCTCGTTCCGTGGATTTTTTCTTTTTGCTTGTATATGTTGCACAAATGCAGCTACAATAACATGGAGCTTTGGGGGAGGCTTGCTTGTTGAAGAGACATTGTGACCAGCATCCTTTAAAGCTCGAGTAACAAGCTTTTGGGATTTCTGGAAGTGCATAGTACAGAGCACAGGAACAGTAGATGCAAGTGTTGGTTTCCCACAAAGTAATGGTCCTGCTGGAGCTCTGAATGTACAATGCAGAGTTAGGATATCAAACAATCATCAAATGCATATTACGGTTCAGAACAAGAATTTTTCACGATTTGAAATATGCCTGCTAAATGTTTAATTACTATTCCCACTCACATACATTACCAACGAGGCAATAACCAAATCTATAATACGGTTACCGAGGATCACAAATCTCGGTATCCAAAGCCACAATTATCTCCTAAACCCTTTTAAAACCTTGAAACAGAGTTAAATGCCCAAATCCCTTCCACAAACTCGTGAAACGACAGTTTCTTCCTTCCACAAACTCATTAAAGGACAGTTTTTTTTACACATTACACAACACAAACTACAAGGCAGCATCTTAGCTCAACTATAATCTATAAATACCATACCTTAAAGCAACCTATTACCCTGAAACATGACACTATATGCGAAATTTAAAACTACACGAAAAAGGGAAACCGAAAACGAACCGTTTGATGACATTTGTACATCCAGTGTAGAGCTTCTGCTTACTATCCTTAAGAATATGAAGCTGACAGTATTTAGTAAGCGCCATAGCTTTAGCTTTGCAACCATACATACAACTTCCAATATTGCTATTTGCATATTGTTCAACCTTAACACCATCATTGTTATTATTATTGTTGTTTCCATTATCTCCACTACCTTCAACAGCAGCATTACCATCACCAATTTCTCCATCTTGACCCAATCTCCTTCTCTTATTCTGTTGATTATTCTGCTCTTCTTTAAAAGGACTCACACCGTATTTCCAATAGTACTCTCTGTGTTGCGCCTTGAGATCCTCCATTAACGCCCAGTAATGGTCTCTGTAGCATCTCGCCAGCTGCTTGAGATTATGCGATCGGCGTCGGAGAAGCTCCGGGCGAGTTATGTGACTGGAACTCGCGAGGGTTTGGTCTTCTTGTGACAACGTAATCGGTGAATTTGACGTTGTTGGTGAGAGGTTAGGGTTAGGGTTAGGGTTACGAAATTGGGGTTCTGCTGAGGTGGAAGCGATGGCGGTGGAAGAAGAAGCGGCGATTGAAGACGGTGGTCGTGGTGGTTTTGACGAGAAAGGGTTTTGTGGAGGGTTCTTCGAAGCTGACGCCATTTTCGTCGCCGGCGAATTTGTCAGAGAGAGAGAGAGAGAGTCAAAAATAAACACGACAACAAAATTATTATTTTTTCTCTTTTTCGTTTTCTTAGAAAAATTGAAAAGAATCTAAAGAAGCCCATTAAAGTGGAGAAAAGAAAAAGCCCATTGGCCCAAACCAATGATGAAGAGTCTCTAACCTAGGTATAAATAGTAAAATGTGATAGTGATAAAGAAGATCATCACTGCTCTTTCGTCGACTCAACTTTTTAGGGTTTTCCAGAGATCGGCAGATTCTCACATCGACAAACATGGCGACTCAAATCAGCAAGAAGAGAAAGGTGAATTTCTGATTTCATTTCTTCTTCTTCGATGAATTTTTCTCTCGTTTTACATCGTGTTTGATGAAACTGTTTTTGATTACTGTAGTTTGTTGCCGACGGTGTGTTCTACGCCGAGTTGAACGAGTTTTTGACTAGAGTGCTTGCAGAGGATGGTTACTCAGGTGTGGAGGTTAGGGTTACTCCAATGAGGACTGAGATTATCATCAGGGCCACTCGTACCCAGAACGTTCTCGGTATGTTTGTTGTTTTGGATCATTTGCTTAGGAATTGTGAATATTTTTGTTTTTGAGATCTGAGTATTGAATATAGGTGAGAAGGGTAGGAGAATTAGGGAATTGACATCACTTGTTCAGAAGAGGTTCAAGTTTCCTCAAGACAGTGTTGAGCTTTACGCCGAGAAGGTCCTCAACAGAGGTCTATGCGCCATTGCTCAGGCTGAGTCTCTCCGTTACAAGCTTCTCGGTGGACTTGCCGTTCGTAGGTACTACATTTCTGTAGCATGTTATGTTTAGGATATGAGTGTGTGGGTATTCGTCTGAGGAGACCACTGCACATTCTTTATGTTTATGTGTAGTTGAAATGTCACTATCCTTTGAATTTTGATCATACATAAGATCTGTATTGGTGTTGTCTAGCTTGGAATTTCAATTTTTTGTTAAGCTTTTTCTTACCTTAGTGCTTATATTGCAATGATTATATGTTGTACAGGGCTTGCTATGGTGTTTTGAGATTTGTTATGGAGAGTGGTGCTAAGGGATGTGAGGTGAATGCAACTACAACTATTGTCTTGTTGTTTTTTTCGTTAGAAGTTATATCTAACATTGTTCATGCTTACTGACAGGTTATTGTAAGTGGAAAACTCCGTGCTCAACGTGCCAAGTCCATGAAATTCAAGGATGGGTACATGGTTTCGTCTGGTCAACCTACCAAGGACTACATCGACTCTGCAGTGAGACATGTCTTGCTTAGACAGGTGAGTTTATTCTTCCAAGTTCCTCATTTTCTTCTTTGTGACTAAGTAAACCCGCAACTTTTGACCTGTGTCTTGTTAATTATGTGTGTGTAGGGTGTGCTTGGAATCAAGGTTAAGGTCATGCTCGCCTGGGACCCCAAGGGCAAACTTGGACCAACCACACCATTGCCCGATGTTGTCATCATTCATACTCCCAAGGAAGAAGAATACAGCGCTGCACCTGCTCAGGCTGTTGCCCCAGTTGCTCATGTACCTGAAGCTCCTATCACAACAACAGATTACCCTGAGATGCCTGCAATGGCCTAGATGAACAACCCCTTTTACTTTATGTGATTTTGTTCTTTTTGTTTTTTACTTTTCTGCCTTTTTGGATACTCTCAGTAGTCGTCTCCCTTATATCCTCGAAGCAGACTGGTCTTTTGTTCAATGTTGTTTCTAAACCCTACTGCAAGTTTTTTTGAAGGTTGAATGCTTTTAGTTCTATTAAATTTTTGGTTTTAATATGATAAATAATGAATAGGAGATGATATATCACTTAAATACGTTTACCTGTATGTGTATGGCATTAAAAATTTCTTAATGTTCCAAATTAGAAGATAGTGTTTGTATCGATGTTAGTTCTTTTGTATTGACGAGAAAGCGTTTAAACTTAACCTTCTTTCTTTTGCAATGAATCAGAACAATCTGGTTAAGGAAGATAGTGTTTTCTTGAAAAACTTATTACTCTAGTTCAATCATTGATGTTCGGTTAGAAATTAAAGCTACTTCAAAATGTCTGGTTTCAAATTGACATTGTTAGTGAACCACTTAATCAGGATTACCCTAGATATTAACTCGAGGCTCAAGCTAAATGATGTTGCTCCTTCTCACTTAACCATATTGTAACGTAACTACAAAAGACGTGCTAATCCTTGACTCTGTGTAGTACTATTCACTAATTAGTGTCTGTACAAAAAAATGGATTGTTACAAACCTAACTCAATGCTATTAGTCTACGGAGCTACAACTTTAGAAGGCATTGTTACTAGTGCTATCGCTTTACCCTCCTATTCGTTGGTCCAGTGTATTAGATCACAGCGGGGAACACTGATTTTCGACTGTTGTCCTTCGGCTTCTGTATCATTAACAACCCCTCGGCACCCTGGGAATCCACAGTAACATGAGAGACGCTCGTCAATTGAAACAAACCTGTAAATTAGAAGATCAAAGTCAGCAAATGAAAAACAGAAAAAGCATCTCAGATGCAGCCATTGAATTAAAAGGGCATGAAAATGAAACCTGTAGTCATAGGACAGCTCTTCCCCTTTGGCTAGATCCCTCTTTGCAAAAATGATAATGTGTTCATCTCCATTAACACTGATGACTCTCGAATGACAATTTGGCTGCATACAAGTTAAAGAATGACAAAAGAACTTCATATTTGCAGATTCTAACTAAATCAAAAACAAATAATAAAGATTAGTGGACCATAGTCATACCACACAGGAGTGATTAATCAGGTGGGCAATACTTCCTGCCCGTGTAGCATCTATAACTCGCTGGTCATCAATTCTAAACATGTACGTTCCCGCACCCTATCACATTAGAAACAAATTAGTATCTAGGATAGTATCTAATTCATAAGCATCCATGATTTAAGCGAATGCTAGAACGAGTAGTGCTCGGATTAGAAGGAAAGAACAGTCAGTAAAATACATAAAAGTATGATTATATTGTTTAAGACGAATCCAAAGTTACAGATTAATCCCTTCGTTAACTGTCCCAGTAATGTTCATATAATCTTCCATATAGCACCAAAACGTACAAAGTTAGTCAGAACTACGTACCACCATTGAATTGTAGATAAGATGTTCTCTTTTGTCAGCTATTGAAGGCCTAACAAGTTCTCCAGTGTATTCAATCACCTGCACCAGAATCATACAGTACATTTCTAAGTGACACTTCCCAAAGATGGAATGTCCAGTTCAAGTTAAGTATGCTCACCATATCTCCTGCCCTGTGCGGAAGCTTTGCAAAGATGCCAAAACCATGAATTCCTGATTTCCCTGAAAAAAAAAAAGCTGTTAGGAGGAAGAAAAAAAGATTCTACGGAAAAATGTTTCTGAAAAGATGCTCCGGATTGTGACTAAATAGTTTCGAAGAAATCCTAATGTTATTTTATCTTCCAGATATCCTAATCCAAGAAGTATGCTTACCGAATGCTAATCTTTTCCGGTATGTTTCCTTCATGTATCCGTATTTCTCGGCCATAGAAAGAATGTTGCTTGGACTATTCATCTGTGACGCTTTTGATCCATGAATGCATTCATAGGTTGAAAAGTGATGTCGAGAATAACCACCAATAACATATGGCTGATTCTCAACAAATAGCCGCTTTGAAGATGCAGCTACAAGTGCTTCAGGTTCCTTCCGCCCTCTTCTTCCAAAATGATTATAAGGCTCTGCAAACATAGTCAGAAAATAGGTTGAAATTATCATCCATACTACCCGTCTAATGGAAACATGAATAAAAGTAGAAAAGAATATGAAAATCGCATGACACATTGACACTAGATCTGTGATTCAATTTTTTAACAGTTTTTGTAAAGAAAAGAAGAACCTATTATTCCAAGAGAATATGTAAGAACATTAACGATAGATAGAAGAACATGAAAGATAGATAGAAAACACGCATTGTCATATGTGATGTCAGAAACTAACGAGTAAATACTCCCATCCCAAAAGTTTGGTGCAACTCAAGAGTTTAATCCTAGCAACCACAGATCAACGGAGTAGGTACATACCAGTACGAGCACAGCCAGATGAATTAGGAGGTGGGAGATACTCAGAGGTTTTATGACAGACGGATTTGATCCTGTCTTCTGGTTCTAGGCAGGCAGCAGATGTTTGTCTATGCCTCTTGCAGAATGAAAGAAGGCGGATACATTGATCTGCTTCATCACCCTCCATTGATAGAAGAGAAAGTCTATTCTCATCCTCTGGCTACATGGACAGTCAGGAAAACCATCATCAGTTTGAAATAAATATTTGCTGTGTTTGAGTACACGTGTGTACTATGAATGCAAAATTTTCTGATTACTTATAAGATATAAAAGTACCTCAACACAGAGTCCAGCAGCTCGCGCACAGAGTGGATGATATGCCACACGACAAGAATTGTTTGAACACTGAAATTGTAGTCATTTTAACATTATATTAACTCATCCATGGCCTCAGATAGTAATAACACAGTAAAAAAAATGGCATAGACAATTGTTTAATGGTAACATGTATTGAATGGCAGATTTTTTAAGAACAAAACTCATACACAAGCTAAATGGCAAACAACTGTAACTTTGCAGATATCACGATTCACACTGCAACATTACAAAAACCTAGATCGGTAGGAAACGGGAGTTAAGTGGACTCAAAATAAAAATGATATGAAAGTTCTAGGATTTTTGCTAGACAACACATAGGTCAGACATTCTTGCTGAATGATTTAAAATGTGCATTGTAGCTTCTAGTTAATACCCAAGTTGCCATATTGTAGCAAAAGCACCTCCAAAAGGGTTTACAGGAATGAAAAAAAAAATAATGCTGCATTTCTACTACTGAAAGCCATTAATATTGACAGAATTTTCATCAACAAATTGTGCTATGTGGATAGAACACAATACATAAGAATGAATTCATTTCTTTTAACATAGAACAGAATCTTACTTGGATACAAGCTCCATAAGATACCCCACAGATGGTGCACAGTAATTTCCAACGATCCTATTTTTAACAGTATGCAAGAGAAAAATAATAAATAAGTATAAGGGTTTTATAAAGACCAGTCTCTGATTGGGACTACCGAGGTAAAGAATACAGAAAAAGAAAATGAGTACAAACCTTACTGACTTTATTCACCCCATCAATAGGTTCCATTTTCTTGACATCAGATAAGCATGTTTCTGGAAAATATCGCAAGGGTTTTAGTAAATAAGATAAAAGTTAAAGGCCTACTATTTCATGAGTAGATAGCAGACTTATACATAACAACAAGTTATTTAAGACTGAACCTGGGATCCATATAGCACAGGCCAGATGAGCCCAACGCCCATCAGTTGTCGGCTTCATAGCACCCCCTATGAGAAGTTCATATTATTAACTGATGAAACACATAAAGACTCTCTACACCAAATGACAGTAAAATTACCTACTACAGGACAAAGACAACACCGTGGAGGTATCTCAGGAGCGCCAGGACGACATAGGTTGCATAACCATAAAACACCATCACAGGGTTCTAGCTCTCCATAGCAATTAGCGTGAACCTATCAGAAAATTTGAAATTTAAAAATGAGTCATGCCAAAGAGTAAAAAAGAACACCAGCCCCTACAGGAATATAGAGCTTAAAGACATATGATAAATAAAAGAACTCAGAGCGTGAGCAATACCATCATTCTACATTTATCACATTGCAGAAACAAATTGTTCTCATACTCCTGCAGACACAAAAATATATCTATCAGATCTAACTTACTAAAATGCAAAAGATGATATAAGCATTCAAAATTTACTATTGACAAAAAGAAAACGCATCCTTAACCTCATCCATGTGGCAGACATTGCACTTATCGAGATCTTTCCAGTCAACACGAACCGGTCGGTAACCAATTGACTGATCTTGATGCCGTCGCAAACTATATTTGCACATAGAACCATTGGACGAGAATCTGGATTGTGATAAACCCTGATAGGTAATGGTTTATTAGGAGCAATGCATATCAAGTGCAATCACTAGAGGCTAAACAATAATGCAACGGTATAAATTGGTAATAAAGAGAACTGATCATAGAGATTTGCTGAAAACAATTGCAACCCATTTATAAGTATCTTCCTCAAAAAATAAAACAAATTGATATTATAAAGGGTGCAGACAGAAACTCACTATTTATCTTCGCTAAAAAGCAAATAAAATCACTAGACCATTTTCACGTGTTTATCCTTACAAACTGCCCATATCTAATTGTGAAGCTAGCTTCAATTACCAGCTCCTCATATAAGTTTCACAATTTTTCCACATAAGAGAAAGCAATCCTAAAACCCACTAGACAGACATGTATTTGTAGGGAATAAATATGGTTCCTTTTTATGAATGTGTGTTACTAATATGCTTTGGATCGGGAATGGCGAATTAGGGTACCTCAAAATCAATAAGGAGATCCAGAGAATTATTTGTGCACAAGCGTACACATTTTAGTGGGAAAATTTGGTTTGTGCATTTAACATTCGAATTCAACATAACTGAGGCATACTTATACGTTTTAGATACAAAACAGAAGTCAAGGCACCACACAAAATATCAGCATCCATATATATATATATATATATATATATAT
>OVAP01000090.1:0-47600 GCA_900406295.1 Aurinia saxatilis | reverse complement strand
AAATTTTTTTTTTTTTTTTTTTTTTTTTTCTGGGTTCTGAAGAATCTCTCTTTTTTCTACTTCAAAATCGAAACTTTTCTTGTGGGTTTTACTCGATCGGTTGTGTATTCAACTCTTTGCATGATTGATTTCATGTTCATAAGGTGTTTGTGTTAGTGGGTTTGTTCTATTAACTTGAGAAGATTCGTGATCCTTGATGTTTCTGCTCTAATCATAGTTTAGATTACGTAAAGTTACTTCGAATTGGTTAAATTTCTCGCCTTTTGTTGGTTACTTTTGATTTTGGGTTTTATGATAGCTTTATGAAGTGATCATGTTTGCTATATTCTGGTTTTTGAAGTGTTTTGATTGTTTGTGTTTTTGCAGGATTTGTGTTAAGGAGGTTTGTTTGTTTGTGGGAGAGGAGTTTCTTATGACAGGGAAGCGAACTAAGATTAACTGTAGATCTACTTCTCACAAGCTGTTTAAGGATAAGGCGAAGAATCGTGTTGATGATTTGCAAGGGATGCTTTTGGATCTCCAGTTTGCGAGGAAAGAGAGCAGGGTTACTGATGTGACACTGCTTGAGGAGCAAGTTAATCAGATGCTTCGTGAGTGGAAATCTGAGCTCAATGAACCCTCTCCTGCTTCATCTTTGCAACAAGTATGGTATCACTGATGAAATCTCTTGGTTTGTTTTACAGTTGCATCTTTGTTCATTGTTGTCACTTGCATGGTTTGGTTTTTTGGTTTATTTGAAAATCTATATTCATGATTTGATGGGATTCATTTTTAGTTATGTAGTTTTGTTTTTGCTTAGCAGGGTGGTACTCTGGGATCTTTCTCAACAGACATTTGTCGGCTGCTGCAGCTTCGTGATGAGGAAGATGATGCTACTAGCAAATTAGCTGCACCCAAGCCCGAGCCTAATGATCAGAATCTGGGAGCTGGAAAAACTGCTCTCATCCAAAGGGTGAGTTGCTTTTTAGACCTAATCTGTGTTAGAACCAAATGTGCTGGTGCTTTGTTTGTGTAGAATCCCGTTACCATAATGTGTTTTGATACTGAGGCCATGGTGACTTGTGTCAGGGATACAATGTGGTTCAAGGAAAGTCAGAACAGGGATTTCCATTGCTTGATCATTGCAAAGACCCGTCCTTAGTAGTTGGCAACAACTTTGATGGAACCGCTCATTTGGAGTATAATCAGTTTGATTTGCAGCAAGAGTTTGAACCAAACTTCAATGATGGTTTCAATGATTTTCCCGGTTATGGTGCAGTAGAGGGTCCTTTACATATCTCTACTTTCCTCCCAACTATCTGTCCTCCACCCTCTGCGTTCTTGGGTCCCAAATGTGCTCTTTGGGATTGCCCTAGGCCTGCTCAAGGATTTGATTGGTTCCAGGATTACTGCAGCAGCTTCCACGCTGCACTGGCTTTCAATGAAGGCCCACCAGGTATGATTCCGGTTGTGCGTCCTGGAGGGATTGGCCTAAAAGACGGTCTGCTTTTTGCTGCTCTTAGTGCAAAGGCTGGAGGGAAAGATGTCGGTATTCCCGAATGTGAAGGAGCTGCAACTGCAAAATCTCCATGGAATGCACCGGGTAAGGCTTTTAACTTTGTTTTATTTCATGGCACTCACACACATTCTTGTGTTGGATATACTCAAATCTTGATTTTTTGGTGTATATGTAGAGCTCTTTGATCTCACGGTTCTAGAGAGTGAGACACTAAGGGAGTGGCTATTCTTTGACAAACCAAGGAGGGCCTTTGAAAGCGGGAACAGAAAGCAGAGATCTTTACCAGATTACAACGGTCGTGGTTGGCATGAGTCACGTAAACAGATCATGAATGAGTTTGGTGGGCTGAAGAGATCGTACTACATGGATCCACAGCCTCTGCACCATTTCGAATGGCATCTTTATGAGTACGAGATCAACAAGTGCGATGCTTGTGCCTTGTACAGGCTCGAGCTCAAGCTCGTCGATGGCAAGAAGAATTCAAAAGGCAAATTCGCAAACGACTCAGTGGCTGATCTGCAGAAACAGATGGGAAGACTCACAGCTGAGTTCCCTCCGGACAACAACAATAACAGTAACAACAACAACAAACGCTGCATCAAAGGAAGGCCAAAAGTGAATGGTAAAGTGGCAACAGGGAATGTTCAGAACACAGTAGAGCAGGCCAATGACTATGGAGTAGGGGAAGAGTATAACTATCTGGTCGGAAATCTAACCGACTAT
Organism: Aurinia saxatilis; assembly: GCA_900406295.1. NCBI lineage: Eukaryota > Viridiplantae > Streptophyta > Magnoliopsida > Brassicales > Brassicaceae > Aurinia > Aurinia saxatilis. The sequence continues at coordinate 45,379 of OVAP01000090.1, read as the reverse complement.
TATATCGCCTGAGAAGAAAACGGTTTGAAAAGCTGTTGCTTACCATTTAATCTGGCAACAGCAGAAGAAGCTTCTACATCTTGTAGGGGTAAGACAAGTAATGGATTTTCATGACTAGTATATTTTTCCTTTTATTACAAGAAGTCTCTCTGTCCATGGAGAGTTATGTATATATAACCAGAAGGTGATGCAGCAGACTGTCCTGAAGTTTTGAGAGCTTATTCTAACCAAAAGGCAGGAAAGGTAAACGTGAGAAGGAGACTGACTTTTTAAGACTCAGTCTTATGGAGTTTAAGGCATACTGACTGACATTTACTTCAGTCCGGTTTATGTATTTTGATGCATTTTCAACTCTTCTGCGATAAAATGCAGATGACAAATTATGTAACCGATGGGAAAATACGGTTTAAATATCGTTTAATCGTTCTTATGTAATCGGAATCTTGAAAACCTCTGTTGAATCGTATCTCCGAGAAAGGCTATGTTTCTGGTGTTGAGCTTTGTTGATTTTTTTTTTTTCTCGAAAGAGCTAATATCTTCAGTTATGTTGATTCAGGGATAATGTTATCATGTTCTCAGAAATCATTTTCAGTTATGTTGAATCAAGTATCGATCATGTTATCAAGCTCTCAAGGATCATGTCCAGTTATCTTGATTCAGGGATCATGTTATCAAATTCTCACTGAACTTAACATAAGCTTAAAGTCTTTTGTATTTCACTGACGCCAATAAATCATATTCTACATTCATTTACGAGACATGCATTTATCTATGGTTGCTGTGACAATAATGGTCTAACTAATGCAAAAGGACGATCTGTATTCACAGACATTAACAATTCCAGCACAACCACTTTTGTTGGAAGGTGGTGACTCTTCAGACCAGGCTCAATCAGACCTGCAACAACAAAAAATCCAACATATCATCATATGATGGAATATACTTGAAATAAGGTCGTTGAAATTAAGAAAATCGGAAGAAGAGAATCATGGACTTACCAGGCGAGAGCTTTTTTCTGCCATAAAGTTCTTTAGCTAAAGGATTCGCAGCCCAGTGGTTCACAGCCACCCGGCTAGTTGGTTGGAATCCTATAATTTTACCTTCCGGTGATAACACTACCTGCTCTCATTCAAGAATCAGACAAAGATATCAACAAATATGAAGTAGTAGTAGTCAATTAAATGAATTCATTTTTTCACAATCCACTGGAATTACCTGGTAAGTAGCGATATCCTGCGCAGAAGCCTTTGCGTCTTCATTGAGTTTCTCCAGAAGAGAAGAGCTTGTACTGATGTGATCGTCAACAGACTTAGCTCTGCTGGTTTCTTTCAAGTAATCAGGTACTTCCCCAATCCAGGCACCTATGCTGCTTTCTAGGGTCATCTCTCCTACCCAACCGTATGCATCCTTCAGCTTGTTGACGAGAGATCCGCAGAATGAATCCAACTACTCATTTGAAGTTTCAAACTTAAGTTTTTGAAATATTTTGCAAAAAGCCAAAAAGCATCACAGACACCCCATTAGAAATGAAATATATAGTCTCGTGCATTGTCTTTGTTGTACATGTTTTGGATGGTTTACTCCATGTCAAAGAATTTACAAAAAGATAGCATACCAATTCTCAAGTTTTATGTGATCAAATGAATTCGAGCTGTCCAAGCATTTGCTGGCCTACAATTCTAGATTAACAGAAGTGTTTTGTTAATGCATACCTCAGAGGAATCTGAAGATTGATGAGATAACACTTCGCTCTCTGACCATAGAATATCTTGGCGTTTTCCAGGATACTTTCTCTCGCTTTGCTGAGGAAAGCATAATTGAGCTGCAGCACCCAAGGCGAGAAGAAGAATTCCACTGGCCATGGTGACAGATATGATTTTCAATAAAGACAATCCTCTCTGTCAATAGAGAATAAGAAAACCAAAGAAGTTAATAGACATTTCACACACAAGTCTACCACAACACTTATGTTTCCACTGAAAACTAGTGCATATGACTAATCGTGCAGACTGAAAAACTCAGCTCAGCAGGCAACCGAAATTAAGCATACCAATTAAATACAGACAGTAATTCATCAAGAACTGTCAAATGGTTCTAATTCCTCGCACATGACTAGACAACAACGTATCATAGATGAAAGATTGGCTAAACTTTAACAGTCCAATAGTCAAATACCTTTTCACTGGGTAAGGCTGCATAATTTCTGTAATAATGACACGGTAGCTGTTTCTTGGGCAGTGAGTGTATATCTTCGAAGTACATATCCAATGCTTCAGCCAGTCCAACCTAACGAGTTTTATCCACATATCAGAAACGTAGAGAGTATCATTAAATAATTCGTGTGAAAACATACACTTTAGCAACCATGGATCACGTAATATGCAGAAGTACCAGAAATTTCTTTACAGCAACAGATCAAAAGATTGATAATACTTTTCCTCTAGCTAGCTATAATCCCCACACAGTCTATCAGCTTCTCCATGTTGCCTCTATCGGGTAACATAATGTATACTCTTATCATGGACTCTACATTGTGTAAGACATCTCTCATTCAGTTTTGAACTCTTTCTGAAGTCTTTATTTCCATATTTACAGAACACTATAACATGGTTCAACTCATCATACAACTGTGAACAACCAAGAAGAATAGAGATGATAATCTAGAAACTTTGGAATGCGTTTCCAAACAAAGAGAGATCTTCGCCAGAACAATATATCAAGGGCAAGAAACACCGCCATACATCAAAAACAAGAAGCCTAGATGGGTAATAAACGCAAAACAAAAAGGGGAAAAAGTCAATACCATTTGGGAGTGGGTTATAAGAACCTCCCACTTATTCTCGCTGGACTGTCTCCAGCCCTCAAGTTTTAGATCCCCAAGTGCTGTAGTGTCAAGTTCTAGTCGATAGGCAGGTAGATACTCTCTTACCCAATTACTAAACCCAGGGCCACCAATTTTTTCCAACTTAGAATTGGCAGACAAGTTCCACCACTGGTTTCTTTGCCTCGTGTCTGCTATTTTAAAATTTTCCTTCCTTGACTGAAAATACTCAAGCAGCTGGTTGGTATTTTCGCTTAACTCATCATCAAAAACTTTGTACAGGACAACAGAACTGTCTCTTGAAGCAATCCTCCTATCTTTCTTTAGCCATTTGAAAAACGGAAACTTCGCTTTGCCCAGATAGTCATCAAGAAAACGCTTCTCAGTACTTTGAAGAGCAGAGATACATATAACTTCTGCAATAACAGATATAACCCGTTCATCGGATGAGCTAAGAGTGAACGACGTAGATTCCTGCTGAATAAGACAAACTAAACCTATCAGTAATCAATCCCTACATAACAGACCATATAAAACATCACAAAATAAAAACGAAGTCAACCTCTCGAGAATTTTCGTAATCTCCCATCTCCCTTTCAGCTCCAGGTCCAAATAGCACTAACTGAAAGTTCCACAACTGTCTCATAACAACTTGCCTAAACGTCATCGCAAGTATGTTCTTTGACATATCCCCTTTAGAAAACTCCTCCGTTAGTGACTTCCTCAGCTTCCTAGCTCGTTCTTTAACCTTCTTAGTAGGCAAAAACTGTCCTTGGAAATGTCAAAACTCAAAATGCAGAATCAATGTGGATCAAAATCACAACTTTAAAGCAGATTCAAAAAATTTACCAATCGGGTAGAAAGAGTAGCCTTAGGATCAGAACCTCCAGGGAACACAGTCTCGACCACCATAACAGGAACATTATCACGAAGATGATCATCAGCAGCTTCACCACCATCAGCAGCAGCTGCAGTTAAAGCCTGATCAAAAGCTACTGTACCAACGAGACTAACTTTAGCTGAATTGTTCTCGTAAGTTCGTACACACGGAAGTGCTTTTCCATCTGATTGAGCTACGAATCGGAAAATCTCTTCCTCAGAAGGATTCTTAAAGCAACATCGAATGAAAGAAACAGAGCTTCTTCTTCTTAGAATTGGAATTAATGTGAAATTACGACAAGGGAAGAGAACTGAAGAAGAAATAGAAATGGAAGCCATTGATAGTGACTCATAAACCCTAAAGGGGTTTTGCTCAGAACTTGTGAGGAAGATACAACAACAAAACGGCAGCGTTTTGGAGCAAGAGACACGTGGCTAGATATAGAAATGTTAAACCGAGAAATTTGAACCGAAATTTAATAAAAAAAACCGTCCATGGTTAAAAGCATGCGAAAGAAAGAAACGAATGTTTAACGACGACGATGACGGAGAAGAATGAAATTCCCGATAACAAAACCACGGCGAAGAAATCAACGGCGGAGATAGGATCCGGTTCGAGATATTCGTACCCGAACCGGCCCGAGTCGGTGAATCCAGATCAGGCGACGTTGAGAGAGCAGTGGAAATTCGCGATCAGGCAGTACAGTAAATGGTACTCACACGCTTGGGGGACTGCGATTCTCGCCGGAGGAGTATTCTTCGGACTCGGTTGGATCATAAAAGGCTCTAATCCTCTTCCTTCTCTTCAATCGAGCTCTAAGTCTCCTCCTCCTCCTCCTCCTTCTGGAAGCAACGAAGAAGCAAAATGATTCCGTTTCTCGGTAACATTATCTCTTGATTATTGTCAAATACTATTAGATGAAGCTAAAATGTTGAAATTTTGTTACATGTACATTCTAGTGTAATGCAATGGTACATTCTAGAATTGTTATAGCTACATCTTTTTTATTCTATTGAACATTGCTTTGGTTGATCAAAAGATATTGAATTTGAGCTGATAAGTATCATCCAATATGGTTATGGTCTTTTGCAACTCACATATTGAGAATCAATACTTAAGTGCTCATGTTTATTAGTTCCATATTCTTCTTATACCTGAGTTTTGTGTTTCACTAAAGCTTTTTTTCCTCGGCAGACAAAACTTGGAATTGAAAGAACCATTTTGGAAGCGTAATTTTTAGTTTTTGCAGGTGAATCGTATAATCTTATAATACTGCTATAATCTCTGTGTGCAGGTGGGGAAAAGCAAGATGTCTCATGAGTTTTGTTCGACAGTGGCACATCTCCATGTACATTATGAATAACATGGATCCTTAAAAGCAGAGAGAGAGAGAGCACAAAGAAAGCGGTTGTAATGTAAGAACAAGAAAACTCGAGTGTGAAACTTTGTTTGTCTTAAGAATTCCGAGAATGTATACATATTTGCAGGAAAATAATGAAAATGTTGATCTTGAATGATAAAAGTACAAGACAGATAGTGAGAAGTGTCTATGCAGAGCAGCAGCCGGGTTTTTTAATGGCTGAGATATCATCTTTGCCTCCGACATTAATCGTCTGTCCTTTAGGCAAAGCAGTGGTCGGATCATCTCCAGCTTCAAGAGCTTTCTTGCTTACAACTCTGTAAATCTGAGTGAGAACTTCAGTGAAAGCATTATCGACATTCACAGCTTCAAGTGCAGAAGTCTCCATGAAAAAGGTATTCTCTCTTTCTGCAAAGGCTTTAGCTTCTTCGGTTGAGATGGCTCGAAGATGACGAAGATCAGCTTTGTTACCAACAAGCATTATCACAATGTTTGCGTCTGTGTGGTCCCTAAGCTCCTTTAACCATCTCTCCACATTCTCGAATGTCACATGACGAGTCACGTCGTAAACAAGTAGCGCGCCAACGGCTCCTCTGTAATATGCGCTCGTGATGGCTCGGTACCTAGTTATAAAATGTTGGTAAATCAAGAAGACGTAATTAACAATTTGGCGAACTAACAACGAAAATGTGTTTGGTGTTTTGTGTTTGTGTTATTACCTTTCTTGGCCGGCGGTATCCCAAATTTGAGCTTTGACAATCTTGTCGTCGCATTGGATGCTACGTGTGGCGAATTCGACACCAATGGTTGCACGCGAGTCGTGGCTGAAGTCATTTCTGGTAAAACGAGATAACAGATTCGATTTTCCGACACCAGAATCTCCTGTTAAGACCACCTTGAAGAGGTAATCATAATCATCTTCTGCTCTATATGCTCCCATCTTTTGTCTTTGTGAGGTTGTTCCTCTGACAATTATAGTCAAACAATCAAAAAGTATTTGGCTGTTCCAAGAACCTGGGAAAACAATATACAGTTCCCAAATGCGTACTTTGTTATAAGAAAAAAATTGGTTTTATTCTCTTGGTTTTAACGTTTTCTAAATTGGAGAAGACACCAAATTGAGTTTTGAATATGGGAAGACAGCTAGAGGAACCAGAAATTCAAGGAATCTCCTGTACTTTTTCTATTTGTTGTTATCTTAATGAACGGATAGGCTAAACATAAGCATTTCTATTTTTCTACCTCAAAAATACAAAGGTTTGCTATAACATTTGTAAAATGGTATTTTTCAATGTGTATCAAGTATCTCCGTTAGACAAGGTATTACATAATTTGCCAAGACAAAGACTCATCTTATTCTACTTGCATGTTTATATTTAAATGATCGAACAACAAAGGATTCCTATGTAGATCATACAGATAGTCATAAACTGGAAAACGAAGAGAGTCTTCCTCCTTGTGTAGAAGAGCAAAACAAGTATCACAGAAATAGCAAGAATTCTCTCGAGCCAACTTGTCATCTACTGCAAACCTAGTAGCTCTGTATATATTACAAACGTCGCATTTCTGAATCCTCCCTTTGAACTGAAACATAACTCTCGGGTAAACCGCTCTATTCTGAACATCATCTGGATGACTCAGCCTCATGTCCCGTATCACTATCATGTGCTTGCAATCTCCCTGTTCTCACGGTTTTTTAGTCAGTAAATATCTTCCAAAAAGTATGAGATTTGAAGAAAGAAATCTGAGGGTTTTACCTGATGACAATAAAGATAACTAGCTCCAAGTCTGAATCTCAAATCACAGAAACGTGTACTCTGCATATCCCCAGATCCAAAATGAGGCAAATCCATGGATTTCGATTCGCCTAGAATCCTTTTAGGCTTTTTCTTTGATTCGCCAGTTGTAATGTATCCCCATTTTTCAAGAGCTTCGTCATTTGAGTTCCAAAGCCATTCCAATATGGGTTTGCTGTAATCTGTTGCTGAGGGATCCCTTAAGTCATTATGAAAGACATCCTAAAGAAGCAAAAAAGCATCTGATTACAACAGTCAAGAAGAAACTAAAAACTAAACTTAGTCAATCATCAAATAAACAGATTAATGCTTACTTCTATGAGGAAGTATCCGGACGGATCATATGTTCCAGCCTTTATCATCGCCTGGTCTGTAAGGCAGTGAATCTTGTCCTTCAGTTCAGTTAACATTTGACGTCCCAGAACCAAAAATTCTTGGGTCTGAACAAAATTCCACACAGGTATAATTGTTAGTAGTGTTATATATGCATCCCCTCTATGTCTAGCTTCTATATCGATTTAACAATGTATAGGGTATCAAAGATTCATCATAGAACAATGCATGCAGTACCTTTATTTTGCGACCGTCATAAATCTCAACACACAGAACAACTTCAGGAAATAGCGTATCCACTGGCCCCTGGATGTCTGATGGTTTCACCAGCTGCATAAAAACGAAGATGATAATTATTTAGCCGGATGAATGAGTGGTGAGTAGCACATCTGAAAACTAAAAAGAAACTGCAAGGGAAAATAACTTGCCGTGTAATTATCAATGGACTTAAGAGACTGCATCTTCTTGAAATTTTCTCCAGATCCACCCACATTTTCACAACTTTCACTGAACAAAAGTTTTAAATCTACGTATCAGCACAAAACAGCGTAGATATATCAGCAAACCAGACTATGCAATAGTAATCACAAACCTGAAACAGTGTAGCCTCACATCTAATTTATCCTCGTCCTGCTGTTGTTTGAGTTTAGCAAGCTGCTCTACTTTGGCAAGATAAGCATCCTGATAACAAAAAAAAAAGATAACCATACGAATCATAAAAGTGCAATAAAGCCACCACCTTCACCGATGAAAACTCTTTAGTTGTCAACACCATGTTACATAAACTCACCTCACTCTTTTTTGCTGTCGTCTGTTTCTTCGTCCCAGTCTTCTTTGTTGTCGTCTGTTTCTGGCTTTTCTTCTTTCTTCCCTTCCCGGCTGAAGAATTCCCACTGCAAAATACAGAAGAGGAGGTAAAACATTTGTTATCGTTTGATAATTGTCTGAATTAACCTAAATCTGTCTCTCAAAGCTTTCTTATCACATGACTACAACCTATATATATACTCTTATATCCCAATAGAACAATGCTGAATCGAAACCAACTGAAACTGGTATAAACAAGCTTAACCACCACAATACACATTAAGACAAAGCAATATCCCAATTCGTTTTCACCAAGGATTCTCACAAGAAAAGAGAAGTACTTCTAAAGAGTAGACAGATACTTACAGCGGAGAAACATCCAAAGATGGATCATTCGCTGTCTTCTGCCTTTTCGACTTTCGTACCTTCCCTGCTGAGGAATTTTCACTGCAAAATACAGAAGAGGAGGTAAAACATTTGTTATCATGACTACAACTTATATAACCAATAGAACAATGGTGAACCAGAAACACCATAGAAGCACACTAGTAAAATCAATGCGTTTAAACCAAGAAGGAGCAATATCTATAAAATGAACAGAAGATACTTACGGTGGAGAGACAACATCCAAAGATGGTTCGAGCTCATTCTCTGAAACGTTATCTTCCTGTGATTGAAATCAGAACCAAAACCTCATAAATTCATACATTCCAAAGACAAAAAAAGAAAGAATAAACCAATCAAAACGTACCTTAAAGGCTTCCTTCATAGCTATATCAGTGAGTTCCTCCTCTGTATAAATCTTGAGAGAATCAGTCCTACAACAAGAATCCCAAATCATAAATCTATAATGTAATTCACCATGATACTCAAAATTTAAAAGATTAAGAAAGAGCAAAACTTGAATACATACGAGATATCAAATAGCCGAGAATCGAGAGACAAGTGAGTTTCCAAATCTTGAAGAAGATCGAGATAAGAAGATTGAAATTCTGGGATAGTAGTGATATGTCCCTCCATGTTTGGTAGAAAAATTGGACCTCCTCTTGGTGCTCCTATAGTACCACTCTGTTCATTACTCTCACTCTCCATTTTTCTTCCTTTACAAGGTGGAGATGAACAGAGGATTTTGATGGGTTTTGCGTAAATTCTGAGAAAAAATCGAGACTTTAGGTTTCAGTTATTGAAATTGAACAATGAAAGAGAGAAGCTTCAATCGGAAAGTCAGTGCTGGGTCAATTCTAATGGAGTTGATGAAATTAGGGTTTATAAGGAAATTGGAATTCGGAGTAATCAATTTGGACAAGGTGGAAGCAAATCGTCTTCTTGTTTCGAGGTTGAAGAAGAAAATAGACAAAAGAGCCTTTATACATTTTGTAATCAAATTATAAATTCGGTCTAATTGTTAAGCCGGTTATTAAATCCATTACGTAATATCAAACCGGTACGGTTTTCTATTGGACCGGGAGATACAAAAACAGAACACAGGTAGGTAATTTAGCTATACATCAAACTTCAAAGAGTAGCCTGATTTTGATGAACCTTTGTTCTTGATCTTGCAGGACCAATCCAGAGGAGGAATCGAATAGCTTCCCTCGAGTAATCCTTTAGCTATCCATCTGTATGCAGCCTCGGTCATATGATAAGCGTCCCAGTTCACATACTTTGAAGGATCACTACAATATCCAACTCCTTTAGTACCACATGAACTACCAGAGGTGAAGTGGTATAGTCCTCCTATACCGCAACAAGCGGGTAAGGGTCTGTTCATAAACCCTGTTTGTATAATAAACTCGGTTAGAGTTTCGAAGTAATGAACTTTGGTAATGATGTAGAATTTAGTAGAAGGCTAACCGAATTTGGCTGGTTCTTGGAAAAGCCGCAATACAGCATTGTAGTAGTCAGCATATATGATGTTGACATGAGGGTATATCTTCTGCAGCCTATTGAGTTCTGTCTTGAGCTGCTTGTTGTGGTATTCTGAAAACTCATTTTGCCATGTCAAACATCCCGTTAAAGGATCGTATTGTTCCATGTTGGTTGTTTGATATAATGTCAAATAAACTACGCAACATCCGGTTGGGAAGCTTCCCGGTACCAAAAATGTTGTCCCGCCCAAAGTGAGCAACTCCTGCATAGTTTGGATTAAGTCTCAAGCGGCTCACACAATACATTTTGGTTAAATGGATGAATATGACAAGAGAGGAAGTTAAATTACCTTAATAGCAGAAGAAATAGAACTGACCACCTGCGGAACAAAATTTTGCATTTCATCGATGCTCATTCCCGCATCAAAGAGGTGATGGTAGTCATTAACTCCAATCTCTCCCATGACAATCAAAGCCTTGCTAATCATCTCTTTGCAATACTCTAATAAAAAACAGAAACGCATTTTTGAATTTACTTGTTTAGTTCACTCTTGTCATATGAAATCAAATTAAAGTATTATGTAGCCAACCTCCTGAAGTAGAAGTAGAACCACATATGTTGTGCAAAATCTCCTTGAAGCTCTTTAGCTGAGCTTGTAAACTGAGGTTTCTTTGAGGAAATTGACTCCTGATTTCACTAGGAAACGCACTGCGGTCCAATGCCGTTGCTTTAGCCACAGCGAAATTCATTCCTTTCTCAAAGCTTCCAACTTGAGATCCAAGGCAAGGAGGCACATAAGGCAGCCCCAAGAACTCAGCTGTGAAAACAAAACAATCTTTGACTATAGAACCTTTACATTACGTAAGAAGGCCATTTATAAATGGAGACGTACCAATGAAGTCAATGATTAGACGACCATTAGAGAATCGACCAGTGGGATGGTGGAAGAAAGTTTCTCCATACGGTGGAAAAGCAGACTCAGCAATATCACTAGAGAGACCAAGCAAGTTTCCAGTGTCTGAACTAGAATCACCAAAGCTGATTATCGACTTGAAATTTCGGCAATGATGTTCTGAACTTGTGACTGTGATCGATAAGGTTATTACAAAGCATGTGACTGTGAGCTCAATCAAAAGAGACGCCATGGAGGAGGAGGACCAGAAAGAAATGCAGCAATTATCCAAGTTAAACTTGATTTTGAATCACACATAATTTTGGATTGGTGATAATATTACCTTAATTGGATTTAACCCACAATTAAGCCCAAATTTTAAACAGAACACATTATCTTTTACAACTGGTACTAGTATTAGCTCAACTGGTACTAGCTATTCATCAAAGAAAGCCCTGGTTTTAATGGACATGTGTTCTTAATCGATCTCGCAAGACCAATCGAAAGGAGGAATCGAATAGGGTCCTTCGAGTAATCCTTTAGCTATCCATCTATATGCAGCCTCAGTCATATGAACGCCGTCCCAATTCGCATACTTCGAAGGATCATGGCAATGTTCAACTCCTTTAGTTCCACACTTCCTACCAAAAGTGAAATGGTACGGCCCTCCTACACCGCAACAAGCGGGCAAGGGTTTGTTTATGAATCCTGATCGTATAATTAACACGGTTAGTTAATTGAATCACTGAACTTGGTCATGTAGTTTAAGTAGAAAGAAGGATATATAACCGAATTTGTCTGGTTCTTGGAAAAGCCGTAATATAGCATTGTAGTAATCGGCGTATATGATGTTGACATGAGGGTACAGCTTCCTGAGCCTATTGAGTTCTGTCTTGAGCTGGTTATTATGGTATTCTGAAAAATTGTTTAGCCATGTCAAACATCCAGTTAAAGAATCATATTCGTCCATCTTTGTTGTTTGGTATTTCGTCAAATACGCTGGGCAACATCCGGTTGGGAAGCTCCCCGGTACCATAAATGTTGTCCCACCCAAACTGAGCAACTCCTGCATAGTTATGTTTTGGTGGATTAAGTCTCAAAGCGGCACACACATTACATTTTAACAAAACTAATATGTTACCTTAATGGCACAAGAAATAGAACTGACCACCATCGGAACAAGCTTTTGGAGCTCATCGATACTCTTGCCTCCGAAGAGGAGGTAATGGTAGTCATTAACTCCAATCTCTCCCACGAGAATCAAAGCATTGCTGATCATCTCTATGCAATCTAACACAAAGAGAAACAATTGTAAAATTTACTTGGTTCAGTTCACTGTTGCATATATCTAAGCCAAGCCAAACCACCTGAAGTAGAACCATATAGGTTGTGTAAACTCTCCTTGAACCTCCTCACCTGAGCTTGTAAACTGAGGTTTGTGTGTGGAAGCTGGCTCTAGACTTCACGGGGAAAGGCGCTGCGGTCCAATGCTGTTTCTGCAGCCACAGCGAAATTTACTCCCTTGTCAAAACTTCCATTTTGAGATCCAAAGTAAGGAGGCACATAAGGCAGCCCCAAGAACTCAGCTGTGAAGAGAATCCACACAAGAAACAGAGGATTTACACAAGAACCTTAAAAAATGATAAAAGGTCTCACTAAGCTAATCTCTTTCAACATAGCAAGATCAACTAAATAGACTTGTACTTTCAAGCACCAGACACATGCAAGACGTACCAATGAAGTCAATGATGAGGCGACCATTAGAGAATCGACCAGTGGGACGGTGGAAGAAAGTGGATCCATACGGATGAAAAGAAGACGGAGGAAGATCGTTTGGATCAGAGAGGTGAAGCAAGTTTCCGGTGTCGGCACTCGAATCTCCAAAGCTGATTATCGACTTAAATTTCCGGCACTGTTGTTCTGAGCTTACCAAGGTAATCGTAATCAGAAAGCCTGTGTCTGTGAGCTTAATTAACAGATGAAAATATGGAAACGCCATGCGAGGAAGTGATGCTATGGAAGAGGACATGCATTGTGTAGTTCAGGCATGGCCATTCTTGGGATTTGAGGTTTGAGGACAAGTGTCTGGTCCTCTGTCTTCTTCACTAATTCAGACAGTAACGTTTAATTTTTTTTGTTTCTAGAATTTATTTCAGTCAATGTTAACACACTCTTCAAAATTGTATTATTACATCTACACTTTTGAGTAAATACATAGTCAAAACTGAAATTTACCTTTCTAATTTATTAAACACCACAACAATACAAATTGTCAAATACAACACAGGATCCACAAGACAAACATGGAGGATTATATACACATGTTTTTATCAGTTTTAAGAAGGCACAAGCACTTATAGGAACCTACATGTTTTTCTACAAACCTTGTATCAGCTGCTCATGAAAGAATGTTGTGTGTCTGATGATACCTTGTTCTTAGTTTCAGAGCCGAGGCAAGACCAATTGAAAGGAGGAATCGCGTATGGTCCCTTAAGTAATCCATCAGCTATCCATCTGTATGCAGCCTCGGTGAAATGAAGGCTATCCCAATACACGTACTTCGAGGGATCATTACAATGTTCAACTCCTTCACTGCCACATTGTCTACCAGGGGTGAAGTGGTACGATCCTCCTATACCGCAACAAGCTGATAAGGGTCTGTCCATGAACCCTGATTATATAAGTAATTAACTCGGTTAGCTAATCGAGTTAATGAACTTGGCCGTGTGGATAATTCAGTAGGAAAGGATCAAGAAGGCTAACCGTATTTGGCTGGTTCTTTGAAAAACCGTAACACAACGTTATAGTAGTCAGCGTATATAATGTTGACACGAGGGTAAAGCATCCGGAGTCTGCTGAGTTCTGCCTGAAGATGCTCGTTGTGGTATACTCCAAACTTGTTGAGCCATTTCAAACATCCTGTTAGCGGATCATATTCTTCCACGTCTGATGTTTGATGTAATGTCAAAGGGAGTACCAAGCATCCGCTTGGGAACGCTCCTGGGACCAGAAACGTTCTTCCCCCCATACCAATCAACTCCTGTGCTTTTGATACTCAGTACCCACAAAAACATTCATGATGAGTTATTATTCAGATATAGAGACATGTTTACCGTGATTGCAGAAGAGATACTACTGATAACCAGTGGAACCAACTCTTTGGTCTCTTCCATGCTTTTGCCAACAGAGAGTCCGAAAGCATAGTCGTTTCCTCCAATTACTCCCATGAGAATCAATGCTTTTTTTATCATACCTCTGCAGTCTAAAAGCATTGTTACAAGTGAGCTTGGAATAACCAAGTAGGATCTTTAAGCACAACAACAAATTTTACTAAACCAAAGTGGAATACTACTACAAAAAGGAAAAGATTGATCTTCCTCACCAGAAGGAGAGCCACAAAACTTAGGTAAACTCTCCTTGAAGCTCTGAAGCTGAACACCTAAACTAACGTTGGTGTGAGGAAAATGAATCCCTCTCTCCTCAAGAATGGAACTTTCCAGTGCAGTAGCTCCTCCCACCGCGAAGTTAACTCCCTTCTCGAAGTTTCCATCGTTAGATCCATAAAAGGGAGGCACAAGCGGTAAACCCAAGAACTCAGCTGCAAAAAAGCATGAGAGAACATTAGCTTAAAGAACCAAAAAAAACAAAGACTCTCTCTTCTTGGTTACCTATGAAATCGATGAGGATACGGCCGTCTGAGAAACGGCCAGTGGGGTGGTGGAAGAAAGTCTGTCCGTACGGTGGAAACGCAACGTGAGGTAGATCATTAGGATCAGAGAGACCAAGCAAGTTTCCAGTGTCGGCCACTGAATCGCCGAAACTGATGATCCACTTGAAATTCCGACACTGCGGTTCAGAGTTGACAATAGTGACTAAAAGAGTAGTAGATAAAATGAAGCTGATCAGTAGCTTCATCATCAATGTAGAATCTAGAGACGCCATGTGAGATAGGGTCCAAGTTACATTTTCTTTTATATATCTTTAAAAACAATAAAAATCATCATCATCAGGCGGTGGAGCCAGAACATGACACGATCACCAGATGATCCAAACAGAGAATGAAACCATGCTTTTCTTATTAATTATATCAGACAAGTCTGTATCAATCTTTCATCGAAGATAGATTACTCTGTGTCTAATGACACCTTGCTCTTAACTTCAGAGCTAAGACAAGACCAATTGAAAGTAGGAATCGCATACGCTCCTTTGAGTAATCCATCAGCTATCCATTTGTATGCAGCCTCAGTGAAATGAACACCATCCCAGTTCACATACTTTGAAGGATCACTACAACATTCCACCGATCTTCCTATACCATAACAAGCGGGTAACGGTCTCTTCATGAACCCTGATTATACAGTTCATTCGATTATTTATACTCTGTTATAGCTTATCGAATCACTGAAATTTTTGTATGTGTAGATAAATCAAGAAAGAAGCTAACCGAATTTTGCTGGTTCTTAAAAAACTGTAACACGGAATTATAATTGTCACCGTGATGTTGACATGAGGGTACAGCTTCCTTAGTCTGTTGAGTTCTGCCTTAAGCTGCTCGTTGTGGTATTCCGAAAACTCGTTTAGCCATGTCAAACATCCAGATAGAGGATCATATTTTTCCATGTCTGTAGTTTGATATGTTTTCAGGTAGGCTATAGAGCACCCGGTTGGAAAGCTTCCTGGTACAAGAAATGTTGTCCCACCTAAATGGTGCAACTCCTGCATAGTTATTTGTTCTTGGATTTAGCCCTTAAACAGATTAGGCGAAGATAAGACAACGGGAGAATGTTACCTCAATTGCGGAAGATATAGAACTGATCACTAGCGGAACAAGCTCTTGCAGTTCATCGATACTCTCCCATGATAATCAAAGCATTGTTGATCATCTCATTGCAGTCTAACACAAAAGAAACAATATGTACCATGTAACGAATTTTGAAGAAAACTCGGATACTTGTTTAGTGGATATGTATTCAGCTACCTGAAGTAGAACCACATAGGGTAGGTAAACTCTCCTTGAAGCTCCTCACCTGAGCTTGTAAACTAATGTTTGTTTGAGGAAATTGACTATCGATTTCACCAGGAAAGGCGCTGCATTCCAATGCCGTTGCCCCAGCCACAGCGAAATTCACACCCTTCTCGAAACTTACATTTTGAGATCCAAAGTAAGGAGGCACATAAGGCATCCCCAAGAACTCAGCTGTAAACAGAACACACAAGTAACAGAGGATTTACACAATAGTACAATATCCTAAAAGATGATAAAAGCTCTCTTTCAGCACAGCGAGATCAACTAAATAGACTTCTAATTCCAAGAACCAAACACTATAAAATCAAGTATGATGATCCTCAAGATCATGCAATGTACAAAGGAAACGTACCAATGAAGTCAATGACGAGGCGACCATTGCAAAACCGGCCAGTAGGACGGTGGAAGAATGTTTCTCCGTACGGAAGAAAAGCAGACTGAGGAAGATCATTGGGGTCAGACAGACCAACCACGTTCCCGGTATCAGCACTCGAATCCCCGAAGCTGATTATCGACTCAAAATTTCAGCATTGCTGTTGGGAGCTTACCGATAAGGTTATCAGAAAAGTGAGTACTGTGAGCTTGATGAAGAGATGAAAATCTGGAGAAGCCATGAGAGGAGGAGAGACACTGAGCAAAAATCTCACCGCCACTTCTCTTCTTCTTTTATCTTGAAACTTGCATTCATTTAGTGCTACATTTATGTAACATCTTTTGAATACTATATTGATAAAGATTTTATATGGGGAAATCACCTTACCATATGTATCATCCACACTATTTTTATCTGTTTCTTTAAGTCGAGATATGCTACATATCTTTATTTCTATCCTCTATTGTCCGCCCACTTGATGGTATCAAGCCAATATTGTGTCGGCTCTTTACAAGAAAGCTCGAGGATTATTTATTACTTTATTGTGTGCAATAATTTGATGCTGTCACTGTGTGTCTAATGACACTTTGTTCTTGACTTCAGAGCTTAGGCAAGACCAATCGAATGGAGGATGCGCATACGGTCCCTTAAGTAATCCATCAGCTAGCCATCTGTACGCAGCCTCGGTCAAATGAATGCTGTCCCAATGCACATACTTCGTAGGATCATCACAATGTTCCACTCCTTCATTGCCACATTGTCTACCAGGGGTGAAGTGGTACGATCCTCCTATACCGCAACAAGCTGGCAAAGGTCTGTCCATGAACCCTGATTGTATAATTTATTCGAATATTAAACTCGGATAGCTAATCGAGTTAATGAACTTGATTGTGTAGATTCAGTAGGAAAAATCAAGAAGGCTAACCGTATTTGGCTGGTTCTTTGAAAAACCGAAACACTGCGTTGTAGTAGTCAGCGTATATGATATTGACATGAGGGTAAAGCTTTCTCAGTCTCTTGAGTTCTGCCTGAAGATGCTCGTTGTGGTATACTCCAAGACTGTTCGTCTCTTTCAAACATCCTGTTAAAGGATCATATGCTTCCAAGTCTGATGTTTCAAATAATGTCAAATAGGCTGCTGAGCATCCGCCTGGGAACCCTCCAGGGACCAAAAATGTTTGTCCCCCCATACCGATCAATTCCTGTGCTTTTGATATCCAGTCCCAAAAAGAAGAAGAAAAAAGTACAGTTTGTGATTTCATTGTTCCCTGGACAGGAAGATCAAAGATGAGAGGTATGCAGAACGAAAAATGTTTACCGTGATTGCAGAAGATATTTTACCGATAACCAGTGGAACAAGCTCTTTGGTCTCTTCAACGCCTTTGCCCACAAAGGATGCGTAATTATAGTCGTTCCCTCCAATTTCCCCCATGAGAATCAAAGCATCTCCAATCATATCTCTGCAATCTAAGAAAAAACAACAAAGCAGACAATTACAAGCCATTTTATTCGTTGCATCTTCGAGGCTAGCCGAAAAACAAGTAGGATCCATAAAACAATCAAAAGTGCCTTTCTGAATCTAGTCCATGTGGTGAATTTTGAAGTGAACTGCCATACTAGTGGACATGTTTGATATCTTAACTATAGAAAACAGGAAGCACCAAATATCGAAAAAAAGTTGATAGTCACCACCTGAAGGAGAGCCACATAAGTTAGGCAAAATCTCCTTAAAGCTCCCAAGCTGAACATCTAGACTGACATTAGTGTAAAGATAATGAATTCCTCTCTCTTCAAGGAAAGAACGTTTCAAAGCCGTTGCTCCGCCCACCGCGAAATTAACTCCCTTCTCGAAGTTTCCATTGTTAGATCCATAATAAGGAGGAACAAGCGGCAAACCCAAGAATTCAGCTGTGATCAAAAACCAAAAACAAAAAGGGAAACTTTGTGTTGACCCGGTAAGGCTAACTTAACTTAGCTTTGTACTTTCCATTCTTGATGCTATACAAAGACAAAGACTAAGCTAATTGTCTGTTTGGCGTTTAAATTAGCAACAAATTACACAATTTGTGAGTGATAAAACATGTACAAATTACTAGTCAATGATTCTGGCTATGCTATCCAAACACTAGAAACTCAAGTATTTCACATTGGTACCGATGAAATCGATGACGAGGCGGCCGTCTGAGAAACGGCCAGTGGGGTGATGGAAGAAAGTCTGTCCGTAGGGAGGAAACGCGACGTGAGGTAGATCGTTAGGATCAGAGAGACCAAGCAAGTTTCCAGTGTCGGCGATCGAATCACCGAAACTGATGATTGACTTGAAATCTCGGCACTGTGGTTCCGAGCTGACAGTAGTGAGTAAAAGAGTAGATATGAAGAAACTCAACAGAGTAGAACCTGGAGATGCCATGCGCAGAGGCTTCTAAGGTCGGTCGTCTTCTTCAGAGAGTCAAAACCATTAAAGGCCAATGACATTTTATGGATATTAAAACATAAGAGTGAATGACAACAAAGAGACATTATTCAGTTGGAAAGTCGCTGACTTTAATTACAACTAATATCATAAACCATACAAATAGACAAAGACCATCCAGAATCATAGACAAAGCACTGAAACAGAAGTATACACAAGCAAAAATCTCACTGCCCCATGAGAATCAAAGCATCTCCGATCATATCGTTGCAATCTATATCAAGATTACAAAAAGTAAACCATTACTACATCACTGAGGTTGACAGAAAGAGTAGGATCTGCGAGCACAATCCAAAAACAAAAGAAAAAAAAGTTTTGATCTTCACCACCTGAAGGAGAGCCACATAAACTAGGCAGCATCTCTTTGAAGCTCTTAAGCTGAACATCTAAACTAACGTTGGTGTAAGGATAATGAATTCCTGTCTCTTCAAGTGCCGTAGCTCCTCCCACCGCGAAGTTAACTCCCTTCTCAAAGTTTCCATTGTTAGATCCATAAAATGGAGGCACAAGCGGAAACCCCAAGAATTCAGCTGCCAACAAGATCAAAGAAAAGAATAGCATAAGAGAACCAGTAAGACTTTGTACTCAAACTTTCCATTCATGAAATCTTACACAAAAAACTAAAACAGAGAAAGCAAGTTTCCTTATCACAAATCCCAACAAGAACCATTCTTCATACTGCAAGACCAAGCTAATTGTCTTTATTAGCACTCAACTTGTGAATGTAAACCAAATATAGTTACAAGAAGGCAGTAGATGTACCGATGAAATCGATGACGAGGCGGCCGTCTGAGAAACGGCCAGTGGGGTAATGGAAGAGAGTCTCTCCATAAGGCGGGAAGGCGAAGTGAGGAAGATCTTTAGGATCGGAGAGACCGAGCAAGTTTCCAGTGTGGGCAAGCGAATCCCCGAAACTGATGACTGACTTTAAATTCCGGCACTGTGGTTCCGAGCTGACTAAAATGAGTAAAAGAGTGTATATAAAGAAACTTAGCAGAGGAGAACCTGGAGACGCCATGCAAGAGGAATGACAACGGATTTAATATTATAATATAATAAGAGCCGTGAATAACAACAAAGTCTGTTACAAACCCATAAAGTTGAGATTTGTTAAAGATACAAATACTAATCCAGGATCAAAGACAAAGCACTGAAGAAGAATACACAAGCACACTTACGAACGTACATGTTTTTCTCATTATCGCTCAAACTTAGTGACTAGTTTGTTCATCAAATATTACTGTGTGGCTAATGACACCTTGCTCTTAACTTCGGAGCTGAGGCAAGACCAATCGAAAGGAGGTATGGCATACGGTCCGTTTAGTAATCCATCAGCTAGCCATCTATATGCAGCCTGAGTCAGATGAACATCATCCCAGTTCACATACTCTGAAGGATCATTGCAAGATTCCACTCCTTCCTTGCCACATTGTTTACCAGCGGTGTAGTGGTATGATCCTCCTATACCGCAACAAGCTGGCAAAGGTCTGTCCATGAACCCTGTTTGTATAAGTCATTCGATTATTAAACTCGGTTAGTGTATCTAATTGTGTGTAAATTCAGTAGAAAAATCAAGATGGCTAACCATATTTGGCTGGTTCTTGGAAAAGCCTTGACACAGCGTTGTAGTAGTCTGCGTATATGATGTTGACATGAGGGTATAGCGTCCGGAGTCTGTTGAGTTCTGCCTGAAGATACTCGTTGTGGTATTCCCCAAACTTGTTCGGCCGTTTCAAACATCCTGTCAAAGGATCGTATGCATCCATGTTTGATGTCTGATGTGTTGTCAAATAGGCCGCTGTGCATCCGCCTGGGTACCCTCCTGGGACCAGAAACGTTCTTCCCCCCATACTGATCAACTCCTGTGCTTTCGATACTCAGTCCCAAAAACAATAAAACATAGTACAGTTTGTGCTTTCATTGTTCCCTGGACAGGCAGATCAAGATGAAATATTCAGAAAGAGAAATATTTACTGTGATTGCAGATGAGATAGTAGTGATAACCAATGGAACAAGCTCTTTGGTCTCTTCAGTGCTTTTGCCGACCAAAGATGCGTAATTATAGTCGTTACCACCAATTTCTCCCATGAGAATCAAAGCATTTCCAATCATCTCTCTACAATCTAGAACAAGATTTCAAAGTCAACAATTATTAACATAAACCACATATTTTCTTTCTCTGTAATGACTCTCTACTTCTAAACCATTATCAACATAAGATCTCCCCCACCTGAAGGAGAGCCACAAAACTTAGGCAAACTTCCTTTGAAGCTCCTAAGCTGAACTCCTAAACTAACGTTGGTGTGAGGATAATGAATCCCTCTCTTCGCAAGAATGGAACTTTCCAGTGCCGTTGCTCCTCCCACCGCAAAATTAACTCCCTTGGTAAAGTTCTTGTTGTTAGATCCATAGTAAGGAGGCACAAGCGGCAAACCCAAAAATTCAGCTGCAAAAACAGAACCACAGTAAAGAACATGAGAGTAACTGCTAAAACCTTTAAGAGTTAAGATCCATCCATTGTGTGTGAAACCAATGAAATGAGGGTAAACGTACCGATGAAATCGATGACGAGACGGCCGTTAGAGAAACGTCCAGTGGGGCGGTGGAAGAAAGTCTCTCCGTACGGAGGAAACGCGACGAGAGGAAGGTCGTTAGGATCGGAGAGACCAAGCAGGTTTCCGGTGTCGGCAAGCGAATCGCCGAAGCTGATGATTGACTTGAAATTCCGGCATCGAGGTTCCGAGTAGACAGTAGTTGTGAGTAAGAGAGCAGATAAAAGTAGTTCCATCAACATAGGAGACGCCATGTGACAGACTGGAATGTCGGTCGTCTCTTTCGTTTCTTATTTTTTATATTTCTTTAAATGTTCTGTTGTTAATACACAAACACACTTTTACAAACATACATGTGTTTTTCTCTTAATGTCTCAAACTTTGTGACCAGTTTGTAGTATAATCTTTCATTAACTATTACTTTATGTCTAATGACACCTTGCTTTTAACTTCAGAGCTGAGGCAAGACCAATTGAAAGGAGGTATAGCATGCGTTCTCTTAAGTATTCCATCAGCTATCCATTTGTATGCAGCTTCAGTCAGATGAACACCATCCCAGTTCACATACTTTGACGGATCATTACACCATTCCACTCCTTCCCTGCCACATTGTTTGCCAGCGGTGTAGTGGTATGATCCTCCTATACCGCAACAAGCCGGCAAGGGTCTGTCCATGAAACCTGATTGTATAATTCATTCGATTATTAAACTCCGTTAGCATATCGAATCACTAAATTTGTTTGTGTAGATAAAGTAAGAAAGGCTAACCATATTTGGCTGGTTCTTGGAAAAGCCTTAGTATAGCATTGTAGTAGTCCGCGTATATGATGTTGACATGAGGGTACAGCTTCCTCAGTCTGTTGAGTTCTGCCTTA
Source organism: Aurinia saxatilis (assembly GCA_900406295.1). Classification (NCBI taxonomy): domain Eukaryota; kingdom Viridiplantae; phylum Streptophyta; class Magnoliopsida; order Brassicales; family Brassicaceae; genus Aurinia; species Aurinia saxatilis. Next base: position 23,322 of record OVAP01000090.1, on the reverse strand, counting down.
AGATGCTCGCTGTGGTACTCTCCAAACTTGTTCAGCCATGTCAAACATCCTGTTAACGGATCATACTCTTCCGTGTTTGTAGTTTGATATTGTGTTAAATAGGTTACTGAGCATCCGAGTGGGAACTCTCCGGGGACCAGGAATGTTTTTCCCCCCATACCTATTAACTCCTGTGCTTCGATATTCAGTCCCAAAAACAAAATGGTTTGATAAAGACTTGATGAGGTTTCCAGAAAGAGAAATGCTTACCGTGATTGCAGAAGATATTTTACTGATAACCAGTGGAACCAACTCTCTGATCTCTTCAACGCCCTTGCTCACAAAGAATGCGTAGTTATAGTCATTGCCTCCAATTTCTCCCATGAGAATCAAAGCATTTCCAATCATATTTCTACAGTCTAAATAACAAAGCAAACCATTATTACAAACAAGATCAATTCATTGCATCATAAGAGGTCATAAACGAGTAGGATCTCTAAGCACAACCCAAACAGAACGATGAATATTGGTGAAACTCTACTTCTAAACCAAAGCTGAAATATAAGGTATGCTGCTAGAACCTTCAAAATAAGAAAAAAGAAAGAAAGAAAATGCTCCATTCATCGCCTTCCAAAAACTATTTGCTATGGCTGAATTTGAAGCGAACTGCAAAACTTAACCAACTCTATCCCCAACTCTAGCCCCAAATGAGGAAAGAATGAAAAGTTTTGATCTTCACCACCTGAAGGAGAACCACATAATTTAGGCAAAATCTCCTTGAAGCTCTGAAGCTGAACACCTAAACTGACATTGGTGTAAGGAAAATGAATTCCTCTTTCCTCGAGAAAGGAACGTTCCAAAGCCGTTGCTCCTCCCACCGCAAAATTAACTCCCTTGTCAAAGTTTCCATTGTTAGTCCCATAAAAAGGAGGCACAAGCGGCAAACCCAAGTATTCAGCTGTGAACAAAACCAAAGAAATAATATATGAGAAAAATTGTACGAGGAACAAAGATATACACAAAGACAGTAAAACAAAGAAGGAGCCAAAGACAAAATTAATAACACTTTTGGTTTCTTGTCACAGATTCAAACAAAGAGCAGAAAACAGTCACCATCTGGCTTCTTGATACTAGATACAAGACTAAGCTAATCATCTGCTAAAGAGTTTAAATTAACAACAAATTACACAAATTTCTGAGTGCTAGAACCTTAATAGCCATTGTAATTTGTCTTTTCTTTTCAAGAAAGATGCAAATACAATAAAAACAGTACACATCTCAAAGTCGAGTTACACATTACCGATGAAGTCGATGACGAGGCGGCCGTTTGAGAAACGACCGGTGGGGCGGTGGAAGAAAGTCTCTCCGTAAGGTGGAAACGCGTTGTGAGGGAGATCGTTAGGATCAGAGAGACCGATCAAGTTTCCGGTGTCGGCGATTGAATCGCCGAAACTGATGATCGACTTGAAATTCCGGCACTCTGGTTCTGAATCGACAATAGTTAGTAAAAGAGTAGATATAAAGAAGGCCGTGAGCTTCATCAGTAGAGGAGAATCTGGAGACGACATGCAAGAGATTGGTTTCTTCCGAGTTCGAAATTCCGACAAGAAGCCAATCTTAGTACTCTAGTACATGGAGTAGGTAGGTACTGTAGAGTGAGTCAATATTCCGGTTTTGATACATTTTGATTTATGTATGAAAAATCGAATTTTAGTTGGTTCGGTTATAAATGGATACTTTTTCAATTTAATGCTTTTTTTTTTTGTAACGTTTTTCAATTTAATGTTTTGAAGACAAAAGTTCTCTTTAGGTTGTGTTAAATGTATGGAAACAAGATTCAAATTGAAATCAATCTGAATTAACTAAATCGATGTTAACCAACAAAATCAAAATATCCGAACGATTTCTATTTTAAAATTTCAGAAAAAAACATAAATTATCTAGAGGGATATACTATTGTATATTTTATATAAAAAAAATTTTTAGTTATTTCGGATATTTTTGAGTATGTTCCGGTACAATAACCAATTTGATTATATTATTTGAATTTTTTTTTTCAATTATTTTGGATATTTTCAAATTTAAAAGAACCGAACCGAACATAATTTTTCCGAATCAAGCTGAGATAGTGCTAAACCGAATTGCAAAAATATCTGAATAGGACACTGTTTACTAGTCAAGTGATGTAGAATGTAGAAGAAAATATGTGTGTTTTGCATCAGCTGTTCATCAAGGAAAATGGTGTGTCTACTGACGCTTTGTTCTTAATTTCGGAGCTGAGGCAAGACCAATTGAAAGGAGGAGTCGCATACGGTCCCTTGAGTATTCCATCAGCTATAAATCTGTATGCAGCCTCAGTCATATGAACACCATCCCAGTTCACATACTTTGAAGGATCATTACAAGATTCAACTCCTTTACTCGCACATATTCTACTATAGTTGAAGTTGTAGGATCCTCCTATTCCGCAACAAGCGGGCAAGGGTCTGTTCATGAATCCTGGTAGTACATAAAACTAACTGGTCAGTGAATCACTGACTTTAGTCATGTAGACTATATAAGGTATCAAGAAGGCTCACCAAATTTGGCTGGTTCTTGGAAAAGACGCAGTAGAGAGTTATAGTAGTCGACATACATGATGTTGACATGAGGGTAAAGCTTTCTCAGTCTATTGAGTTCTACCTGAAGCTGCTCATTGTAGTATTCTGAAAACTCGTTTAGCCATGTTAAACATCCGGTTTGTGGATCGTAATCCTCCTTGTTTGTTGTTTGATATGTTGTCAAATAGGCTACAGAGCATCCTAGAGGGAAATCTCCAGGAACTACGAACGTTCTTCCTCCCATACTGACCAACTCCTGGATAAGAAACTTTTTGGAGAATTAGTCACGCTATGTATAAAATATGTTTGCTCTCAATAGTCATAGACAAGTCTATATAACATGCCGTGATTGCAGAAGAAATAGTAGTGATCACTAGAGGAACCAGCTCTTTGACTTCCTCAATGGTTTTGCGGGCGAAGAATGGGAAGTTATAATCATTCCCTCCAATCTCTCCCATGAGAATCAAAGCATTTTCAATCATATCTTTACAATCTAAAAAACGAAACAACAGAAGCAAAAATTATTACAAGTCAGCTCAAACAAAAACTTAGTGCAAAGTTGATCTTGAGTACCAGATGGAGAGCCACACAGATTAGATAAACTCTCCTTGAAGCTCTTAAGCTGCATTCCTAGACTGATACTGCCATCAGGACAATGAATTCCTCTGGTCTCAAGAAAGGAGCAATCCAATGCTGTTGCTCCGCCCACCGCGAAATTTACTCCTTTCTCGAAGTTTCCATTTGGAGATCCGAAGAAAGGAGGCACAAATGGTAACCCTAAGAATTCAGCTGAGTCAACAGAACCCAAAAAGAGTTAAATCATATTTAAAAGAAAAAATTGGTGAAAGAGATACTTTTTCAAAGTTTAGTTTGCATGATGAATATATTTTATGGATAATGAATAGGAAATATGGACGATGAATAAATTCTATGGACAATGAATAATGAACATGGACGATGGATAAATTTTATGGAAATTTGATAAACGAAATTAGACAAGTCAAAGCTGTTTAATCGACCTTGGGTACTTATTTCTTTTTTTTTTCTTTTCTTTTGTTAAAAACAAAATATACAAATACATAAAGAAAAATTTTGAATTTAAATAAACAACCAAATCTAAATTAGAATTGAATTATAACTTTGTTACCAAACAAAAACTGAATTTAAGATTATAATAGTTATTTAACAGATAAAATATACCAATTCACAAAGACTATAAAAAAAAAAAACTTTTACAAATAAATATTATTTACAAATAAATTCCCTATTAAAAAAAGGTTTTAATACAGTTAGTACTTACAACATGAAAAGAGCAAACAGAGCCAAACAGAGGAAACAGAGGAAACAGAGCCAATTATAATTAAGAAGTATATTGGATTCTTTTCAATTGCACATCACATCTCGAGTTATATAAAAGAGATAAGTACCAATGAAGTCGATGACGAGGCGACCATCAGAGAAACGGCCGGTTGGGTGGTGGAAGAAAGTTTCTCCAAACGGTGGAAAAGCAGCTTGAGGAAGATTGTTAGGATTTGAGAGGCTGAGCAAGTTCCCGGTGTCAGCAATCGAATCGCCGAAACTGATGATGGACTTGAAATTTCTGCACTGTGTTTCCGAGCATACGTTAGTCACTAAAACAGTACTTAAAACTAAAAAGCTCACAAGCTTTATCGCCATGTGAGAGACCCAAATGTCAACAATTGACTGGGGTGGTTCAATAAGTGTTTCTTGTTGTCTTATAAATAAGTGTGGGACAAGGCAAGTAAGTAAATAACGTTTGGGCCCTACTTGTTATATATTTTCTAATTTCACTTTGTATGGACATCACAACTTTGGTGGTTCAAAACGTTTGCTTGGACAGTTAAGCACCACCTCTTTCTAAAAATATCTGAAAAAGAGAGAGATAGATAGCACACATAAGATCTACATCTACCACTAGGGCAATCAACCCCAGACATCGTCGGTTTTGGTTTGGTTGGGTATCTTGTCTATCTACCTAACTCTCGAAGTGTTCCATTTTCTAAATAATGAATCTCTATAGTTCAAAGTGATGTAAAATATCTCATTTGAAGTTTATATAAAGAGTACTAAGACATAATGTAATGTAATTCATAATATACATGATTCCATACAAGTATTAAAGAACATATATGTTTTTGTTCTCATTATCTTTCAAAGTTTCGGACAATCTTGTATCAGCTGTTCACTAAATCATTTTGTGTGTCTAATGACTCGTTGTTCTTAATCTCGGAGCTGAGGCAAGACCAATTGAAAGTAGGAATCGCATACGCTCCTTTGAGTAAACCATCAGTTATCCATCTATATGCAGCCTCAGTCATGTGAATACCGTCCCAGTTCACATACTTTGAAGGATCATTACAACATTCCACTCCTACACTCCCACATTTTCTACTAAAGGTGAAGTTGTAGGGTCCTCCTAAACCGCAACAAGCGGGCAAAGGTCTGTTCATGAATCCTGTTAGTGTATATAAATAACACGGTTAGCGAATCAATGACTTGCCCTTGTAGTTAAATTAAGTTAGGGATCTAGATGGCTAACCAAATTTGGCTGGTTCTTGGAAAAGCCGCAATAGAGCGTTGTAGTAGTCACCATATATGATGTTGTTATGAGGGTAAAGATTCCTTAGTCTGTTGAGTTCTGCTTGAAGCTGCTCGTTGTAGGATTCAGCAAACTCGTTTAGCCATGTCAAACATCCTGTTACAGGATCATATTCTTCTTTGTTGGATGTTTGATATGTTGTCAAATACACTACCGAGCATCCGAGTGGGAAATTTCCAGGAACTAGGAACGTTCTTCCTCCCATATCGACCAACTCCTGTATTCAAACATTCAGCCACAAAGTAGCATACCATGTAAAGTACTAATCCATGCAGATAAAACTATGTTTCGTTACTCATTCCCGGGACTTGCAAATCAAGAATCCGATTAAAAATGTTTACCGTGATCGCGGAAGAAATAGTAGTGATCACTAGAGGAACCAGCTCTTTGGCGTCCTCAATGGTCTTTCCCACGAAAAGTGGGAAGTTAATATCGTTCCCTCCAATCTCTCCCATTAAAATCAAAGCATTTCCAATCATATCTCTACAATCTAGAAGCAAAAATTTTACAAGTGAGCTTAAACAAATTCCAAGGCAAAGTTTGATCTTCACTAACCTGAAGGGGAGCCACAAATGTTTGGTAAGCTCTCCTTGAAGCTCTTAAGCTGAACTCCTAAACTAATGTTGGTGTGAGGATAATAAACTCCTCTCTCCTCGAAAATGGAACTATCCATTGCGGTAGCTCCTCCCACCGCGAAATTAACTCCTTTCTTAAAGTTTCCATTGTTAGATCCATAAAAAGGTGGAACATATGGAAGCCCCAATAATTCAGCTGTACACAGAGTCCAAAATTAATTTATTCATATCTTTTCAGGTTTCTACTAATCAAAAAGAAAAGGTGAGCCAAAAAACAAAAACAAAAACAGAGGAAAACAGAGGAAACAGAGTTATTGTAAACAAGAAGAGAACATATATATAAGAAGGTTAGTTAGATGATTTCCAAAAATACAAAAACATGTATTGGTCATCCACTCAGATTTGGTTTATACAAAAAGATGAGTACCTACCTATGAAGTCAATAATAACACGGCCGTCGGAGTAACGGCCTGTTGGATGGTGGAAGAAAGTTTCTCCATATGGCCGGAACGCTGATTGTGGAAGGTAATTAGGATTAGAGAGGCCGAGCAAGTTTCCGGTGTCAGCAATAGAATCGCCGAAACTGACGATCGATTTAAAAATCCCACACTGCGTTTCCGAGCTCACGGTAGTCACTACAAGAGTAGATAATAAAAAGAAGAAGCTCAGAAGCTTTATTACCATACTGGAGGTCCAAAGTGACATTAATTTCTATCTTTTTCTATAGTTATGATTGAGAAATCTCTTGTTTTAGACTATTTATACAGAGCCAAAATGTTTTGCACATTTGCACGCAACAAAAGAAAAAGAAAGAGTGATATGACAATTGGTGGGTATGGAACGATAAGGCCCCTTTTGGCTTTCTGTGGACACCAAAAACTTTGGTCGTGTAAAACGTTTACTTGGATGACCTGTAACTATAAGCACCTCCTTTCTTATTAGATTAGATGAAAAAGTAATACATAAACAATACAGGATCCAACATAAGTCCTGAAGAACATATGTTTTGTTCCCATTATCTTTCAAATTCTCAGATCAGCTTGTATCATTACTGTGTGTTTAAAGACTCCTTGTTCTTAATCTCGGAGCTGAGGCAAGACCAATCGAAAGGAGGAATCGCATGAGGTCCTTTGAGTAATCCATCAGCTATAAATTTGTATGCAGCCTCGGTCAAATGAACGCCATCCCAGTTCACATACTTCCAAGGATCACTACAATATCCAACTTCTACACTCCCACATGTTTTACTAAAGGCGAAGTTGTATGGTCCTTCTAAGCCGCAACAAGCGAGCAAAGGTGTGTTTATGAATCCTGGTTACATATATAATTAAATCGGTTATTGAATCAATGACTTCCCCATGTTGATTATATAAGGGATCATGAAGACTTACCGAATTTAGCTGGTTCTTGGAAAAGCGGCAATAGAGCATTGTAGTAATCACCGTATATGATGGTGACATTAGAGTAAACATTCCTGAGTCTGTTGAGTTCTGCTTGAAGATGCTCGTTGTAATATTCTGCAAACTCGTTTAACCATGTCAAACATCCTGTTAAAGGATCATAATCTTCTTTGTTAGACGTTTGATATGTTGTCAAATAGACTACTGAGCATCCAAGCGGAAAATTTCCAGGAACTAGGAATGTTCTTCCTCCCATATCGACCAACTCCTGCGTTCAAAATTCAGTCCCAAAACAGCTTAAAATGAACAATTCTCAACAAACTAATTCACTCAAATACACAATCGGTTCCCGGGACCAGAAGCGTTTACCGTGATCGCGGAAGAAATAGTAGTGATCACTAGAGGAACCAGCTCTCTGACTTCCTCAATGGTTTTGCCTACGGCGAATGGAACATTAAAATCATTCCCTCCAATCTCTCCCATGAGAATCAAAGCATTTCCAATCATATCTCTACAATCTAAAAACAAAAACAACAAAAGCAGAACCATTACAAGTGAGCTCAAACAAATTTCAATGCAAAGATTGATCTTCATCACTACCTGATGGGGAGCCACACAGTTTTGTTAAACTATCTTTGAAGCTCTTAAGTTGAACTCCTAAACTAACGTTGGTATGGGGAAAATAAATTCCCCTCTCTTCAAAAATGGAACTATCCATTGCCGTTGCTCCGCCCACCGCGAAATTAACTCCTTTCTCAAAGTTTCCATTTTGGGTTCCATAAAAAGGTGGCACATGTGGAAACCCCAAGAATTCAGCTGAAAATACAGAATTCAAGAATAAAATGTCATTGTTTTTCTCCAGCTTCCAGATGTTTTTAGACAAATCAAATCGTAAAAGTTGCACTAAAACAGAGAAGACAGAGGAAGAGTTTGCGTAAGAAAAGGGAAACAATTACTCAAAAACAAATAAAATAACCGAAGATAATCAACGAATCTTTTGGTTTCTTCTCACAAAATCAAACACATTTAATAACATTTCTCGCAAATTATTAAAGCATGACAAGAACAGCTAGGTAAGAAGAAGTTGATAAATGTCATTTAAAAAATATTAAATAACGTAATCTGATTATCTACTCAGATTTCAAATATTATATATATATAAAAAAAAGATATTATGCACCAATGAAGTCGATGACGAGGCGACCGTCGGAGAAACGGCCGGTGGGATAGTGGAAGAAAGTTTCACCATACGGCAGAAAAGCGGGTGGTATAATATCCTCAGGACTAGACAGGGCGAGTAAGTTTCCGGTGTCAGCAATAGAATCACCGAAACTGATGATCGATTTGAAATTCCGGCATTTCGTTTCTGAGCTCACTAAAAGAATAGATAAAAAGAATAAAAAGCTAAGATGCTTTATCGCCATCACTTTGGAATTTGAAAGAAAAAAAATCTCTCTTGTTTTGGAAAGTTTATATTGAAGGAAATGTTGTAGCACTTTTTTGTATGCACCGAAAGGACAAAAAGAAGAAAACAAGAGAACGATATATATATATATATATATCACAACTAGTCGGGATGGGCCGATGATTCTCTTTTGTTGACACTTGTTGACAAGTTGTCTTAATAATAGTAGATACACTTTCTGTGGACAGCAAAAGCTTTGGTCGTGTAAAGATCTACCACTAGGGTAACCATTTCTAGTCTTTATACAAAAAAAAAAAACTTAAACCGGATAATCCAAGGCCGACATACTTTATTTTCATTTCTACTATTTTCTAAGTCACAATTGGTTTTTGTTTGTTTAAGCGGTGGATATTAAGATTATCATTCCACATCGAAAATTAAAATGAATTATTAATCGAGAAATTTAATCTATTTATATATTATTAATAATCTATTCCAATTTTCGATATGAGATATAATCATTAATAGTAGAACCTAGGAAAGTTTTTCACTTCCTGAGATATTTGATAATCCTAATTCAACATCACTAAATAAATCAAGTCACATGGTTTTGAACCACTGAAGAACAATACAATACATAATCCACCACAAGCACTGAAGAACATATGTTTTTCTCATTATTTTCCTTCTCACTCAAAGTTTCAAGCCAGCTTGTATCAGCTGTTCATCAAAGAAATAGTGTCTGATGACACTTTCTTCTTAATCTCAGAGCTGAGGCAAGACCAATTGAAAGTAGGTATCGCATACGGTCCCTTGAGTATTCCATCAGCCATCCATTTGTATGCAGCCTCAGTCAAATGAACACCATCCCAATTCACATGCTTTGAAGGATCATTACAAGATTCAACGCCTACGCTCCCACATCTTCTACTCAGGTTGAAGTTGTACGGTTCTCCTATACCGCAACAAGTGGCCAAAGGTCTGTTCACGAGGCCTAGTAATATATATATAACTAACTCGGTTAGTGAATCAATGACTTAGTCACACGTAGATTTAAGTAACGGATCAAAAAGGCTAACCGAATTCGGCAGGTTTTTGGAAAAGCCGCAACAGGGAATTGTAGTAATTTCCATATATGATGGTGACATGAGGGTAAAGCTTCTTGAGCCTGTTGATTTCTAGTTGAAGATGGTCGTTATGATATTCCGCAAATTCGTTTAGCCATGTCAAACATCCGGTCAGAGGATCGTAATCTTCCGTGTTTGATGTTTGAAATTGTGTCAAATAGACTACAGAGCATCCGAGTGGGAAATTTCCAGGAACTAGGAATGTTCTTCCTCCCATATCGATCAACTCCTACGTTCAACATTCAGACCCCAAAAAAACATTCAACATGAACAATTCTCTACAAACTAATCCATGCAAATACACGATCGATTATAGAATATTCGGGGTAGACAAAACATGTTTACCGTGATTGCAGAAGAAATAGTAGTGATCACCAGCGGTACCAACTCTTTGACCTCTTCTACGGTTTTTTCCACGGCAAATCCGTAATTATAATCATTCCCTCCAATCTCTCCCATGTGAATCAAAGCATTTTCAATCATATCTCTACAACCTAATACATATTAATCACGATTTAGTATATATATTAAAAAAAAAACATCAAATTTGGCAAAACAGGAAAACACCTGACGGCGAGCCACATAGTGTTGGTAAACTCTCCTTGAAGCTCTTAATCTGAACTTCTAAACTCATGTTGGTGTGAGGATAATCAATTCCTATCTCCTCAAAAGTGGAACTATTCATTGCCGTCGCCCCGGCCACCGCGAAATTAACTCCTTTCTCAAAGTTTCCATTTTGAGATCCATAAAAAGGAGGCAAATGTGGTAGCCCTAAGAATTCAGCTGACAAGAAAAAAAATTCAAGAATAAACTGTAATTCAATAATTCAAGATGTTTTAAGGTTGTTAGACAAAAAAAACCAGAGCAAAACAGAGGAAAACAGAGAAAATAGTAGAGGTTAGTTAAATTTGTTTTAAAATACTAAAGACCATAATTTGATTTACTCTACTCAGATATGAATGAGTGATATATATATGGGAAAAGAAGTACCGATAAAATCAATGATAAGGCGGCCATCGGAGTTACGGCCAGTGGGATGGTGGAAGAAAGTTTCTCCATAAGGCGGAAACGCGGATCTAGGAAGTTTGTTAGGACTAGAGAGGCCGACTAAGTTTCCAGTGTCTGAAATCGAATCGCCGAAACATATGATCGACTCGAAAGTCTGGCACGACGTTTCCGACCTCACAATAGTCACTAAAAGAGTAGATAAAAATAAGTAGCTTAAGAGTTTCATCGCCATGCGAGAGGTCCAAAAGTGTTTTTGAATTTGGAACTATAGCAGACAACAAAAGAAAGTAAAACAAAACTTTGTGAGGTTAGGCATTGGGGAGATGTGTTTTTGTTGTTGTCTTATAAATAATGTGGGCCGTGGGGGGAAGGTAAGTCATAACATTTTGGGCTCCTAGCCGTACTTGCTGTGTAAGTCATAATGATTAATGTGGGCCGTGGGGGGAAGGTGAGTCATAACCGCTATAACCGGTAGGTTTTTGTTTTTTTTTTTTTTTTTTTTTTTTTCTCTTGAACCATCACAAGCACTGAAGAACAATGTGTGTTTGTCACACTAAAGTATCACACCAGTTTGTATCAACTGTTCATTAAACAATTGTACTGTGTGGTGTGTCTAATGAGTTCATGTTCTTTATCTCGGAGCTGAGGCATGACCAATTGAATGGTGGAATCGCATACGGTCCTTTGAGTAATCCCGCAGCTACCCATCTATATGCAGCCTCAGTCATATGAATACCGTCCCAGTTCACATACTTTGAAGGATCATTACAACATTCTACTCCTACACTTCCACATTTTATATTATAGTTTGATATGTTGTCAAATAGGCTACAGAGCATCCTAGAGGAAAATCTCCGGGAACTAGGAATGTTCTTCCTCCCATATCGACCAACTCCTGGACTCAACATTCAGTCCCAAAAAAACTTTAACAAACTAATCATGGCAGATACACAATTGATATATAGACCAAACTTTAATATGTTAAGTACCGTGATTGCGGAAGAAATACTAGTGATCACCAACGGTACCATCTCTTTGACCTCTTCAACGGTTTTGCGCATTAAGAATGGGAGATTATAACCATTCCCTCCAATCTCTCCCATTAGAATCAAAGCATTTTCAATCATATCTCTACAATCTGATTACAAAAAAGACGAGTCAGCTCAAACAAAATTTGACTCCAAAGTTCGATATTCACTACCTGATGGCTCCGCATATGTATGGTAAGCCCTCCTTGAAGCTATTAAGTTGAACTCGTAAACTAACGTTGGTGTGAGGATGCTCAAACCCTCTCTCCTCAAGAATGGAACAGTCCAGTGCAGTTGCTCCACCTACTGCGAAATTAACTCCTTTCTCGAAGTTTCCATTTGGAGTCCCATAAAAAGGAGGCACGTATGGAAGCCCCAAGAATTCAGCTGACAACAACATAATTCAAGAATAACATGTAACTGGTTTTTAGGTTTTTAGATAAATCGAATTTGTAAAAGTTGCACCAAAACAGAGGAAACAGAGTTTTAAGTTGTTTTGGTTTCTTCTCACAGATTATTAAAACACGACAAGAACAGGTAAAAATCTACTCAAATATTGAACTGTATATCTAAAAAATGGTACCAATGAAGTCGATGACAAGGCGGCCGTCGGAGAAACGGCCCGTAGGGTGGTGGAAGAAAGTTTCTCCATAAGGAGGAAACGCAGCTTGAGGAAGTTCGTTAAGACTAGCTAGGCTGCGTTTGTTTCCTGTATCGGCAAGTGAATCTCCGAAACTGATGATCGATTTGAAAATCCGGCATTGCGTTTCTGAGCTCATGATAGTCACTAAAAGTGTAGATAAAAGGAAAAAAAAGGTAAGACAATTTATCGCCATGAGAAAGATAGAGCAAAAATGTTTTAGCACTTTCGCAGACAACAAATGATTGGTAAGGATATATCGTTTCAATGAGTGTTTCTGGTTCCACGAGTTATTAAAACGTTTGTATTTTGGACCGGGTAACCATAGATTAATTGTTGTAAATTACTATGTATGCTTCACAAAAAAGTGTTGTTTTAACAGATTAGTAAAAATAATTAGTTCCTGACCAATATATATATCATCCTATTTATTAGGCTATACTCTTTGATTTTAATAACTAATAGACTTTAAAAAAAAATTGCATTAAAAATACACAACAATATCTAAAATGAAACAAATTTTGAACTCTAAAATGACGTTTAACATGAAATGGGAGAAATACTAATTTATAGGAGCTGTAGATATTTGATCAGAGATTTTAGAATGTTCTTAAAAACTTTTAAATCTCAAAGCATGCAAGGTAGCATAATATTCAATACATCACCAATGTTAAATCTGGTTCTTAAAATAAAAGTACAATACCCATAAGAAGTTGCGAATTACAACATAAAACTGATAACATAAATAGTTAGAAATCACCATAATGAAGCACTCTGAAATACGGATCAGGGTGTAAACCGAGGCTTTCATAATTTGGATCATACATTCTGTTCATTATCCTGAAACAGAAAATGTAAAACATAGTGGTCAATATAATGTTCCTAGATATATCTCTTTTCTTAATAATAAATGATGAACTAATTATTCTTAGATTAAAAGTGTGATGCCAGTATAAAAGTATGAGGTTTTGAAAGTTTTAACCTTTCAACAGGAGGATTGTCTGCACTTGAACCACCATTTCCTGTTGGTTGTGCATTACTCTGCATTATGATTAAATCACATCAGATTTTTTTTTATTCTAAAAAAATATATATAATAATAAGGTTTATTATAGTAAATTTTACTTCTAGTTGAGTAACAGCAGATGCTGATTCTCCTTGGTCATTTCTACGTCGACGCTCCACAATTCTCTGTAATATATATATATATATCAATAACATTTTAGTACAAATTATAAAAATTAAAAAATTATATATGTATAAAAGATCCCTTAATGCATATACATTTCTTGGCTTCCAATAAAAAAAAAATAGTCACAATATTCAATGAAAGATATGGCACCTGTAAGGGAGCAGATGGGAACATGGGTGCAAGTACTTGTGTACGAGGGTCGACTTGCAGATTCGTAAACTCCGGCAAAGGCTGATTCACTGATTCTTGCACGTTGCTATGATGCCAATAAAAACGAGGTTACAGAGAAAAAAGCACAAAAACTTGATGGATCCCATGTACTACTATATACTGATTCATCGACTATGTTTGAACTTATTACCTGGTAGAGCCCGACGGGATTTCAGCTAGAGAAGGAGTTACAGACACTTGGTTTTGGTTTTGCAGAGGATATGTCGTCCTGCATAAATTAACAAACATATAAATTTATATTTTAGTGAAACAAATGGACATATTAGGATAAGAATATAGTCTATCTTAGATTATTTTTTATCATCATATATACCATCATTCTTGATTATATTAGATTGCATTACAAATAAAATGTAAATGGAGCATAACTTGATTACTATACCATTTTCAATTTGCATATAGTATTATGAAAAATAGAGAAACTTACCCAGGCAAATCTGTAACCATCCTTGGAGCAACAGGGTCATTTTCATTGTGAGCCAAATCTACCGGGGGAGGCTGTGGAGCGTACAAGCTGAAGTATGAAGGAGATAGGCTGCGTTGGTTCGTTGTATATGATGGCAAGTCTTGTGCTCTGTACATCATGGAAATAATAAATGAGAAATGTTAAGAGTATAGAGCTATATATGAGGTTTTTGAATGATGGGTCAAAATATTGTACTTGTGTGGAAATAAATAAGTATACAAAGTAAGTATTTTACCTTTCTTCACCAGAATTGGCTGCATTTGAACCACTGTTTGTGGTTGGCAGGGCGATCCTCTGCATTATAATAAAATCACATTAGTTTTTTTTCTTTTTTACTTTCTTGTAAGGAATTAAATTTATGTGTGTGATGAATCTAAATAAATCTTACTCTTCGTTGGGGAGCAGATGATGATTGTCCTTGTTCATAGTGATTTTCATGACTTCTACGTCTAAGTCCCAAACTGCCCTGTAATGTACATCAATAACTCTTAAGTTCATATTATACAGATTCACAAAACTTAAAATGAAAAAATACTAATAAAACAAAGGTTTGTGGATGGACGTATTTGTGCACCAGTGCTTAATTACTTATAAGCAAAAATTACATAAATATTTTCATTTCTTCAATGAAAATTAATATGGTACCTGTAAGGGAGTAGATGAGTTTGTGGATGGACGTATTTGTGCACCAGTGCCGAGTTGTGTAGGACTAAACTCCGGCAAAGGCTGATTCACTATTTCTGACACGTTGCTACGTTGCCTATCCAAACAAAAGATTAAGAAAAGAAAAAAAGATTCAAAGCTTGGAAATTCACGATGTTTCAGAACACAAAAATTTAACATATCCCATGTATTAAATCAATTCATCGACTTTGTTTAGACTTGATACCTGGTAAAGCTCGACAGGGTTTGAGGTGTCACAGGCCCTTGGTTTTGGTTTTGAAGAGGAGATGTCGTCCTGCATGAGTCTTAATTATGTTATTTTTCTTTACAAATAAAATGCAAGTGAAAGTCCCCATCTTTTATCACCATACTGGTTTTCTTTTTTCAATTCACGTATAGTATGTATGAAAATGGATGATCTTACCTTGGCAAATCTGCAACCATCCTTGGAGTAACAGGTTGGTTCTCCATGTTAGCAGAAACTATCCTTGGCAAGTCTTGCATGTTGAAAGATGAAGCAAATGGGCTATGCTGCTGGTACGTTGGATATGACTTCGACCACAAGCCTTGTGATCTATATTTCATGAAAAAGTTTTACTTTTATTAAATATCTACAGATCTATAAATACACAAAATAGTATATTTGTAATTAATTAGTTACATACGGAGGTACTAACGGCTCTTGGTGAGGATTTGGTACTTCAAAAGACTGAATCACTGGTGGAGGTGCATACCCATTGTTTTCTTCCTCGACCTGTTGACCAGTTGTTATCTGGCTCATAAATATATATATTCATCAAAAACTAATTAAAACTAACTGATATATAAATTTTGGATCTTGTAAAATATACAACATATTTTTATCGAATAAACAGTATGTTGATCTGATTATCCGTTTGGTGAGATTCCTAGCTAGTAAATATTCAAGTGATTTTTATTATGGTGGTTTGCATTATAGCATAATATAAAAAAATAATATGTTTTGTATAAAAAAACTTATATGACAGTTTGTAATATTATAATTTATTACATGATTTAGAAAGTAATCACCACGGTCTATAACCACCTAGCGCCTAAACGCCGTTTAGATGGCCGTTTAGAACACTTTTTAGAACATTAATTTGTATTTGTTAATATTTTAACACGTTATGTGTATATATATACATTATATCTATAACAATAACTTTTAATACTTTTAGTATGCATATATTAAATTATCTTATTAAAATAAGCTAATGATAAGTATTAATTGAAAAATATAGATCTTTTTAGTTCTAATATAAATATATTTTCTGATGTTAG
Source organism: Aurinia saxatilis (assembly GCA_900406295.1). NCBI lineage: Eukaryota > Viridiplantae > Streptophyta > Magnoliopsida > Brassicales > Brassicaceae > Aurinia > Aurinia saxatilis. The sequence goes on along the minus strand of OVAP01000090.1, from coordinate 7,086 downwards.
ACAACATAAATAAATTATATATAATTATATTTAATCATTTTTCATGTGTTGGAGGTCTGTACTATGCAAAAAAAGAGCTTTATTATGCTCTTCTAAAAATTGTACCAATCAAGTCCTTATAGTAAATCTTAGGGTGTTAAAAATCAGATCTAGACATAAAAATTGATGCGGGCCTGATAATAAGTACCCACGATCAAGTATAATCTATCTTAGGAATATATAGACATAAAAAGAATACTTAACATAATTTGAGGGTAGAAAGATAGAAATAAGTAAATATGTTATTACCTGTGTAGACACATTTTGTTCTTGCAAAGAATTCAGCATGTTTGGATTTGATAAAAAATATTGACCTGATTGCATGCTTGGTAAGTTTGCATGTAAATACCCATACTGCTGCTGAGATCAAACAGAAAATGAAATCAATATTTCAGTGTAGTAGTTATTGGGATGACATACGTAGCTAGTAGTCTTAGGGTGCTAACTGCTAAGCATTATATCTAGCTCAGGAACATGTCCTTATCATTAATTAATTAAAAATATCAAATGATAAAGAAAAAAAATGTTTATTTACCTGTGAATAAACATTGGGCACTTGCAAAGGATTCAATGTGTTTGGATTTGATAAACATTGCTGATCTGATTGCATGTTTGATAAATTTCCTTGTAAGGACCCACGTTGCTGCTGAACACAATGAAAACGTTATAAATATTGCAAGTAAATAGCTAACTGTATGTTTTGTAAATACGATGTTGTTGCCCCGATAAGATTAAATTACTATTAGTATAGTAATCATTAATATATACCTGACCCATGAATATATATACTCATAAATTAAAAAAAAAAAAAAACTGAAAGTAACTGATGCTTACCACTGTTGAAATATGTGGCTCTTGGAAAGAGCTCAGCATGTTTGGATTTGATAAAACTTGTTGCTCTGGTTGCCTGTTATGCAAGTTCTCATCCAAAAATCCATGTTGCTGCTGCAGTATAATGAAAACTCAATATGTTTAGACTTTGTAAACAATGCTGATTTGATTGTATATGCAGTAAGTTTCCTTGTAAATAATCATGCTGTTAATTTGTTGCGGCAATAATGAGAATATTATTTATATAGTAAATCATCTATCCCGCACATAAATATATACATTATATATCCGGTGTAAACGGAGGATCTCGTGAATATATATTCATATAAAATAAACCAATAATAAAAAAATAGAAATTAAAATGAAATGCTATGATTTATTATTGTTGCATGATGTGGTTATAAAATAAAATGGACATAGTTATTAGTTCATAAAATCTAAAATAATCAATGGTAAAAGAAGTAAAAAGTTTTTTGTTACCGCTGTAAAACTTGTTGGCTCTCGGAAAGAATTCAACATGTTTGGACTTGATAAACGATGCGGATTTGATTGTCTGCTTGGCCTGTTTCCTTGTAAATACCCATGTGAATTGGATAGCAATTGTTGTGGCTGCTAAAAAAAAAAAAAACATATATAACGATTAGTATATACCACATTCATGGGTTAATTTTTTATTAGCTCAAGAATATATGAACCAGTTAAAAGTAGTCAATCATTAAGAAACAAATTATTATTTTCTATTTACCATTGCAGAAACATGTGACTCTTGAACAAATTGCTGAGTTGATTGTCTGTTTGGTAACTGTAAATGTTGTCCATGTTGTTGTTGCTGCTTCTTAGATAAAATGAAGACAAAATCAATTACTAGTATATATCATTTATCACTAACGGTTTTGATTAGCTCATGAATATATGAACTAATTAAAAGTAGTCGATCATGAAGAAACAAAAAAAAAAAAATTCTGTTTACCATTGCAGATACATGTGGGTCTTGAAAAGATTGCTGAGTTGATTGTCGGTTTGGTAAGTTTATCTGTACATGTCCATGTTGTTGCTGCTGCTTACATAAATTGAAGACGAGATTAAGTACTAGTAATGGTAAGTATTCGGTTTGGTATGTTTAATGGAGCTTACAGCTGATGTGATTTCAAAACAAAAATTAATAGTTATTAATATAAGAATAATAAGTATTGATGGCCTATGGAATGTATTATATTCTACCAGGCTCATTAATATATTTTCATCAAACTAATTGGTAACAATCAATGGTAAAGATAGTTAGAAATTCTTATTATGTTACCGCTCCAAAACTTGTTGGCTCTTGCAAAGAATTCAGCATGTTTGGACTTGATAAGCGATGCGGATTTGATTGTCTGGTTGGCATGTTTCCTTGTAAATACCCATGTGAATTGGATAGCAATTGCTGTGGCTGCTAAATAGAATGAAAAAATATATAATGATTAGTATATACCATCGTTCATGGGTTAGTTTTTATAGGCTTTGACTAAATATTCTTTATGGCTCATGAATATATGAACTAATTAAAAGTAGTTGATCATTACCATTGCAGAAACATTTGGCTCTTGAAAAGATTGCTGAGTTGATTGTCTATTTGGTACGTTGATTTGTATAGCTCCATGTTGTTGTTGCTGCTCCTTACATAAAATAACGACGACGTTAAGTAGTAGTAATGGTACAGTATTGATAGCCTATAGTAAATATTCAATTTGGCCTCATGATATATATACTCATAAAAACTAATTTAAAAAAATTTCGACGAGTGAGAAAATAAAATGAAATGTTCAGTTTAATTACCATTGTTGAATAATTCGGGCCTTGGAAAGGATTAAAATGATTTTGATATGATTGTCCATTTTGTAAGTTTCCTTGGAAATGTGAATTACATGGTAGTTGTTGTTGCTGCATCTATGTAGACAAAGAAACATCAATAAGTATTAGTTTATATTCTCACTAATGGCTAGTTTTCATGGACTAAAGTAAAGCTGTAAAGAGTTTAAGTTCATAAAACATACCACTTCGGGTGGATTTTGTAAAATTGTTAATGTCTCCGGAAATGGGGCTGGGTTTGATTGTTCTGTACTAGGCGTTGAAGAGTTAGCTTCAGTTTTCGCAGAAACAGACCCTACGACAGGTTCATATAAAATTTCCTTCATGGTGCACATGACAAAGTTAAAAGATTAGCTTTACAATGATACTATATCACAAAAGTAACAGGTGGTTAAAGATACATACCATTAACGAATTAAACGAACGGGGTGACGAAGGGAATTCCAAAGGAGACCATTGGAATGTTTGATCGTTGAAGAAATCACCATTGGAGTTCATATTGACTGTTTTACAAAAAGAACAAAAAAAAAAAACATGAGGAAGAAGATGGATACGTGAGATATTTACAAAACAGAAGAAATATGTGTGTGTTTGTGTGTGTGTTTTTTTTTTTTTTTTTGCTTTTAGTATTTGTATGGGAATGGTTAACTTGGTAATTACCACCATTTTCCATATACATGATGTGTAATAATAGTGTTAGTGAGACATATATAGATGTTTACAGATTAGCTGGAATTATGAATTGAGGGGAACAAATACAAAATGGGAACATTTTCCAATTAATTCTGGTTAGTAATTTGTGGTTAAAAAATTGTGGCTATCCACAAGAATCAGTATAAGTGTATCCTATCTAACATTAAAAATTATTTCACTAAAAAGAAATTTACAAACTTTCACTTTTTAGAAGTGCAAAAAAACTAATAATTTTTGGGGTTAAAATCAATTTACCAAGAATTAGTGGATCTATATGAGTTTTTGTATACTGATATATGTTTACGCTAGATGAAATTATACTATTGTGCGGATATGAATGAAAATAATCATGTATAGCAAATAGATTACGTTTCTAGTTTTTTTTTTTTTTTTGTCGCCCATATGAATCCTCTGGTTGTAGATGCAAAATAAAATTAAGATCTCTAGTTTCTCAATAAAAAAAAAAAATCTAAACAAATTTCACCTCAATAGAATGATGAAAATACAGAATATCAAATATATATATAGAACAAAAATTATTAAAAAACATGAAAAGGACCAAATTATATCAAAGAAAAAAAAATGTATAATTCAAAATATAAGAAAAATATAGATCAGAATAATAGGAGACCTTTTATTGTGTGAATAATGTATTGAACCACACTCAAAAAGAAATTCTAAATTGCAGAAAAATATACAAAGGCTACATAATGAAAATCATTATCCTATACTTTTCATCAAGGATAAAATCCCCTAAACGGTGTTGTTGCAATAAAATGTGCAATTCTGTATTCTAAAATTGAATTGCAATGGAACTGAAATGTAGATGAAACGAAATATGTAAAGAGAGGCGCTTACTGGCATAAGTCGAGAGCAAGAGAAATTGGAAAAGAGGTAAAAGCAACAGAGATTTTTTTTTTTTTTTTTTTGGGTATAGAAAAAATGAGATGCGCATACCATACATATACACACCATGCGAGGAACGTTTTATCTACTCAATCTTGCTCAAGTGCCATGTGGTTAAAAGTTGGGATTCTTCAACTTTTAATTTATTACCTTAGGAAATAAAATTGTTTGCAGAAAAGAAATAAAAATATTATGTTTTCTCAAATTCAAAACTTCACTAATTGACCACTCAGTCTCAAATTTCTTTAGTTTATTTAATATATATTTATATTAATGCATGGTTAAATTATATAAGGATAAAATGTATTTAATAAAACAAATTCTCGGTGTACAAAGCGACAAAATATAGTTAGTTATACACTAGATAGCGAATGTACGGAAAATATTTGCTAAAATTGAATATACGTTGTGGCGGCGTGTCGGCGCTATAAATTTGTGGCGGCGTGACGGCGTAATAGATTATAGAATAATATATTTTAAGTAAAATAAATACTCTAACGACATCGGATATAATTAAATATTCAATGTAATAATTATATATGTATGTTTGTTAATTGAGTCTTAATATTGAGTTGTATCCATATGGTGTGAACCATTTTCCACAAGGATACAATGTAGATTTTACTAATTGTTGTTATGGGAAATCTAGTAATTAGATTTGGTTTGTTATCCAAAGCTTCTTTATTTTTTAATAATCAGAAACGCTTCATTGTTTTTTTGGCATAATACTAATACGAACAATTAGTTGCATTCTCCAGAAAAAAAATCTCTGAATTAATGAGATAATATTTTTCATAATTATCATATCTAGATTTCAAACTAATCAATGCTTTTGGCCTAAAATAGCCTCTCAGCTGTAAAAAAAAAAAAGTGAATGGACTCACTAAGTAATTACTAGAATCAATGTTTTTTTTACTTAATTAGAGAATTCTTATTGTGTTTCCTGCCCAAAAGCTAATGTTATTCAAGATGATATCTAGAATGAGTTATGTTATGGAAAGTTTTGTAAGGAAAAAGACTAATAGGGAGATATAGACTGATACATGTGTCGTTGGATGTGTTGCCACATTGGATTTTACCCAATCTATCATTGTTTTCATTGGTTAAGACAAAAAGAGTATCTCACTTTTAACTGTCTCATTTAGATTTTGTAACCGTTACTCTTTTAAGTGATTATTAAGTCATATATATTATTATTATTATCATATTCATGGGTTTTGTCAAAACATGACAAGAGTAAACTTTTATTGCCATTTGGTCAAACCGGAAAGTAAGGTAATGAAATTTTTAAGTTACAAAAAAAAAAAGGTAATGAATTTTTTAATATTTCTTTCATTTGATAATTTTATTTCCCATCAGGTATGTCAACTATTTTATGTGAATTAGTTATGCTGAGCTGGACTTGAAAAATAAAATCTAATAATCATCATCACCACATTTTTTTCTTCCCTTTTTCACAACAAAAGAATTTTAATTTTGTTAGTTGCTGAAAGAATAATCTTGATCCAATGGTCCAGAGCCAGATCAATCGAAAGCAGGAGTTGCATAAGGACCATTGAGTATACCCTGAGCCATCTTCTGGTATGTGGATTCGGTTAAATGATAACCATCCCAATTCACATACTCAGAAGGATTTTGACAATAGCTAACTCCTCCTAATCCACACTCGTGATTAATAGTGAAGTTGTATTTGCCTCCCACTCCACAACAAGCCTCCAAAGGTCTCTTCTTAAACCCTACAAAAAGGACCATAATAAATCGGTTAACGAATCAAAATATGCTGGTCAAATCAAGAGATTTATATGGCACGTACCATATTGGTTTGGTTCTTGAAAAAGCCGGTACAAGGAGTTGTAGTAGTCCGCATATATGATGTTGACTTGAGGGTAGAGTTCTTGGAGTCGTTTGAGTTCTGTTTTGAGCAGCTCATTGTGGTATTTTGCAAATTCGTTGAGCCAAGGGAGACAACCTGTGATAGGGTCGTATTCTTCTTCTTTCGCGGTCAGAAATAGAGTAAGATACGCCGTGGAACATCCTAATGGAAATCTCGATGTGAAAGCGCGTGTTCATCACGCGTTCCCAATCCTCTCCCAAAAGGCGATCTATCGTGCGAAGAAACCTTATCTCGGCGGCTCCGCTACGGGATCCGTCTCCTCACTTCGTCCTGCTCACCGCGACTATATCTCCTCCTCCCACGGTTCTCCAGCTTCCATGGCCTCGCCAAATCAAAATCCCAACCTCTCATCCTCGATTCCGGTTCATGCGTTAACCCACATCCCAACTCTTCACGGTGTCTCTCAAGATTCCGGCAGCTCTACTGTTCCCGACGACTCAGCTGTTCCAGGTGACTCAGCTATCCTCGGCGTCTCTGCTGCTCGTCCTAACAGATCCCTGGATTCCGGCGGTTCTCCTTCAATTCCAGACGGATCTCGCACTCCCGGCGGCTCTGCTGCTGTCAGCTCCGTCGGCTACGGCGATGCTACTCCCGATGGACCTGTAACTCCGAATGAAACTCTGTTGACAAACGATTTGTCAATACATCCTTCTGGAGTGGAGTCACATTCCGGCAAGCCTCGACTAGGGGCAGTGGAAGGGGAAACTCAAGCTCCTTTTGTTACCAACATAGGTGCTTGGGCGAAGCCCCTCTTTTTCACTCCTCCTCCCTCGACCAAAGTTACTCCGAGCCAATCTATTGGTGACCCGAGTTCTCCAAAAAACTGGCCTTCGCTTAACAATGCTCCACGACCGAGCAAGCGACAAACCCGAGCT
>OVAP01000089.1:20688-37224 GCA_900406295.1 Aurinia saxatilis | reverse complement strand
TTCCCCAAAAAAAAAAAAAAAAAAAAAAAAAAAAAAAACATGGATTGATTAAATTTTATTAACCACAAATAATAAGACATCTAAAGAACAGTTAAAGAAAACAAAAAGAATTGACCACCTGGGTCACACTAGTCAACATGGCGCGTGTACTGGGCCAGTTACCTTTGTCACGATCTCTGTCTTGAACGAAATAAAAGAAAATAAAAGCCAAAACAAGAGTAAATAATTATCTTTTCAGAACCAACTTAATAAAATAAAAAATATTTAATCATACATCCTCGTCTTTGGCTGTATCATTGTTATTGATAATTATAGACTCTCGCCTTAGAGAAAATAATTAATCAACAATACAAAAAGAAGAATGATAGTCATAATGTTTTTGGCAGCAAATTCCACTTTAGAACATATTAAATTTAAAATAGAAATAAAAGTAATGCAAAACTATATAATTGGGTATGATTATGGCAGACAAAAAGTAACAAATAAAAGAAGAATGGTGTGGCCCAATTGGATATATATGACAGATTTTAACTGAAAGGAGTCGAGAGATTGAAGCAATAGAGAAAACTGCATGTGCCTTTTAATCTCAATGTTATGCATGTTCCATATGTCATCCAGACATCTCTCTCTCGATCTAAACATATTTTGAAACATAAACATTACAGCAAATACGACGATAAACATTTTTTTCGGTCTTAATATTAACATTCATGAAACACAAAATACAAAGAAAGAAAGGAAACGTACAAATAGGGGAATTGACCTTTTACCATAGCCAAAAGCCTAGCCTTTGAAGAATCGGGAGACAAAAGCAAAACTTGACCGACGAAATTAACCTAAGATGCAAACAGTAATCTACAAATGACTGACGAAACAAAAACCAAGTTGGTTTTAGGAGAAGCAAGATCACGATTCTAACATTCCGGTTCTCTTAAATCGGAATTGTATTTGTAATTCAATTGTTATTGGGCCCAAAGTGTAAAGATTGTAGCTTATGGTCATTACCTTGCAAAATCAGAAGAGTGTTTTTTCTTAACCTATTAAATTGGTAAAGGAAAATAAACGCCGTAATATTCTCTTACGCGTCTCCTTCCTTTCACACCTCTTGCTGATCCCTCATCAGTGTCAGTCACTCATCACCTCCTCTCCAGGGCCTCATCACCATGTTTCCTTGTCTTCATCCTCTCTCTGCAAGTTGTTCTTCTGATCTACCATATCCTCAGTTCAGAGCATTCACTTTCTCCGTCTCTTACCGGCGACTCAGAAATAACTAGTTGTCGAGCCACACATGGCTGTGAATATCTGTCTCTCAGCTTTCCATAGGGCTTTAGATCTCCTCAATCCGAATTTTTTGTAGAGAGTTATGGTCATTCTTCTCCATCAGGTCCAGTATGCTCGCAACAACATCATTCAATCCGAACAGTCATCTTTCGTGGCGTTTTACCAGTGACTCATAAAGAATTAGATGACGATCCACCCATCAGCGCGAAGATATAAATCTTCTCTTTCCATGAAGCCTAAAATTACCATGATATGATTAGCGATGAAGAAGTTATGGCCATTCTTCACCGGGAGGTCCAGTCTGTCCGCAACACCATCTCTCGGTCCGAACAACCATATTGCTCTACAGAATGAACTAAATGGCGTACAACCTATCAAAATGATTACTCATACGTCTACTTTCTATGAAGACAAGAATCATGTTGATCCAAGTTCTCTGTAGAGAGTTATGGGAAATCTTCTTCAACCTATCATTTCTGTCTGAACCAGTTTACAGGTGAGGACTTGGACCTGTCTTATTCTTATTTCAAAAATTGCTTGTGCTGTTGTGTTAAGACCATGTCAAGGCTTTTGTGTGTTATGTGTGATGAGTTAATTAGGATTAGAGTGTATGTATATTTGGTATTGTATGTTGTGTCATGAGTACTGCCGTTTTGAAAGAGATAGCAGGAATCATATTATATGATGTTGTGATTGCTATATGTAATTGTATATGACACTGTTAGGTTGCCATTTTATTCAGAATTCGGTAGTATTGCTTTCGTTGGTCAAGGATACGTTCCTAACCCATTCAGTTATTTGGTTATAGGATACGTCCTTAATTTATTCTGTATTCGGTAGTTGAATTTGGTTAGATTTGAATGAGTTATTGATGTTCAATGTGTTAATACTGAGGAGTTTTGTTGCTTGTGAGTCTGGTATGTGTGTTAGCTGGTAAACTTGTAACTGTTGTGCTAGTGGATTTGGTGAGCTTGCTCGCCCTCACTGACTAACCTTGTGTTATTCACCCCTCCTCTTCCCCATGTTTCAGGTATAGGAGACTTGAGTTCAATGTGTTAAAGTTGGGTTCGACTTGCAAAAGTGGGCGCAAGGCTTCGATAACAGCTGTTGTGAACTTGTACTGGACTTTGTATTGGGGAATTGTTCTTAACACCTGGTCTCTTGCGTGTTTAGAGAGCCTAGGTTAAGACTTTCCGGCTCTGACCCGGAGGGTTAGCTCTGTGTCGTTTAAAAAGGTTGTTTTCAAAAGTTCTTTTTAAAGTGCACTGGCCTACTTCTCAGCTTTTCAAAGACACTAACTAGCATTTGTTGATAACTTGTCTTTTAGTAGTTTACCTTCTGTTAGAGTTTGAACCCCGTGGCCGTGCCAGATAAACAACTCGGAAGAAAGTCAACTGTAACTATAAGTGGAAGCTGCCTACAGTGTTTGGTAAGAATGAGTTGTTTGAAACAAACGTGTTAACCATGAAAGCTGCTGAAAACCTCTTAGCCAAACATTTTACCGTTGTAAAATAAGCAGTATGCGGGCTTAAGGAGTTGGATTTCGTATATATACACCGGAGTACTACTGTGAAAGAAAAATAACGACAGAAAGTCAAACCGGAAAGTTCAGAGCCAACAGACAAATCAAGTAGCTGAGAATCGACTTTCCAAGTTTTGGAGTAGGGCCACTAGCGTAGTTAGGTTTTTGTGTGTTCTCTGTGGTTTATGTGCTCGTTATCTGAGTTCTTAATTTGCTGATCTTCCGATGGTTCTGTACGACTGTATGGAACTTGTCCCTACTCCCTAACATTGAGTTTTATTGACTTTTCTTCAGCTCACAACTTCTTCATATTGCATGACTGTAATTGAGAACTTTTACAAGAACTTAATGTTGAATTCGGGACGAATTCCAGTTAAATGGGGGAGAGTTGTAACATCCCGATTCTCTTAAACTGGAATTGTTTTTGTAATTCAATTGCTATTGGGCCAAAGTGTAAAGGTTGTAGTTTATGGTCCTTATCTTGCAAAACCAGAAGAGTTTTTTTTAACCAATTAAATTGGTAAAGGAAAATAAACGCCGTAATAGTTTCTTACGCGTCGCCTTCCTCTCACGCCTCTTGTTGATCCCTCATCAGTGTCAATCACTCATCACCTCCTCCCAGGGCCTCATCACCATGTTACCTTGTCTTCATCCTCTCTCTGCAAGTCGTTCTTCTGATCTACCATGTCCTCAGTTCAGAGTCGTCACTTTCTCCGTCTCTTACCGGCGACTCAGGAATAACTAGTTGTCGAGCCACCCACTGTGAAGGTCTGTCTCTCAGATTTCCATGGGGCTTGAGATCTCCTCAATCCGAATTTTGTGCAGAGAGTTATGGTCAGTTTTCTCCAACAGGTCCAGTCTGCTCGCAACAACATCGTTCAATCAGAACAGCCACCTTTCGAGGCGTTTTACCGGTGACTCAGAAATAATTAGATGACGAGACACCCATCAGCGTGAAGGTATAAATCTTCTCTTTCCATGAAGCCTAAACTTACCATGATCAGATTAGTGATGAAGAAGTTATGGCCATTCTTCACCAGGAGGTCCAGTCTGTCCGCAACATCATCTCTCAGTCCGAACAGCCATATTGCAAGAGGCATATCTGTAGCTACAGAATGAACTAGATGGCGTACAAACTATCAAAATGTAGGCTCGGACGTCTACTTTCTATGAAGACAAGAATCATGTCGATCCAAGTTCTCTGTAGAGAGTTATGGGCAATCTTCTTCAGCCTGTCATTTCTGTCCAAACCAGTTTTCAGGTGAGGACCTGGACCTGTCTTATTCTTAGTTCAAAAGTTGCTTGTGCTGCTGTGTGAAGACCATGTCAAGGCTTTTGTGTGTTATGTGTGATGAGTTACTTAGGATTAGAGTGTATGTGTATTTGGTATTGTATGTTGTGTCATGAGTACTGTTGTTTTGAAAGAGATAGCTATAATCATATTATATGATGTTGTGATTGTTATATGTGGTTGTATATGAAATTGTTAGGTTGCCATGTTATTCGGAATTTGGTAGTATTGCTTTCGTTGGTCCATGATACGTTCCTAACCCATTCGGTTATTTGGTTATAGGATACTTCCTTAATTTATTTGGTATTCGGTAGTTGAATTTGGTTAAATGTGAATGAGTTATTGATGTTCAATGTGTTAATACTGAGGAGTCTTGTTGCTTGTGAGTCTGGTATGTGTGTTAGCTGGTAAACTTGTAACTGTTGTGCTAGTGGATTTGGTGAGCTTGCTCGCCCTCACTGAGTAACCTTGTATTATTCACCCCTCCTCTTCCCCCTGTTTCAGGTATAGGAGACTTGAGTTCAATGTGTTAAAGCTGGTGTTCGACTTGCAAAAGTGGGCGCCAAGGCTTCAATAACAGCTGTTGTGAACTTGAATTGGACTTTATGTTCGGGAGTTGTTCTTAACACCTGGTCTCTTGCGTGTTTAGAGAGGTCGGGTGTTACAACGATCCCTCCTTTGATTTCCAAGGCTACCTCCATGGTTTTGGCGCGGCTTCAACTGGCGCGGCTTCAACTCCCATGTGAGCATCTAGGTAGAGGACAAGTGCCCCTAAACTCACTAAAAGGAACAATGCGACGGAACGGGTCACTGGATAAAGTTTGCAAGAAGCAGTCTCCGAACAAACTGAGATGTAGAGACGAGGAGCAGAAAAAACGAGCCGGAGAAGCTTACCTTCGTCGGAGAGGGATGAAGCTTTGAACGGGACCGAGTAGCTAACGGTTCTTCTGAAAAACACAACATGATGGAAGTCTCAACAACCCAATTCAAGCGGAGATCCTTGCATGTACCAAAAAAAATTAAGACGGTAAGTTTTGGGAAAAAACGATAGAAGAGAACATATAAAAAAACCTTGATATGGATCTAAAGATTTTGTTGAAGCAAATTTTGAACCAAGGAGAGGATCTCCACAAAAAGGGGGATCATATCAGTGTAAAACTGATCCCATTGCTCAACCCAATCCAAAAAAGGGGATCTCCTTGTAGTGAGGATCTCAACCCTACCCCATCGAGGAATTCTGATATGCTTCTTCGCCGAGCAAAGAAAAAAACTAAGTAAAACAGGAGAAGGGACCAGCTCCGGCGCTGAAGCCGCCAGAAATAGGTCCAGACGGTGGCCACATATTTGTGCTCAGACGTAGAACTCGTGACTAGAGAGAGAGAGAGGAGAGAGGACGAAAAACATATTACAGTAAACAGACAATTTTCAAAGAAGCAAAAAGTATACAAAGTTGCAAAAATTATTTATATCATGTCCTAAGTTTATTTTGATATTTCATTTTCGTCAATAATTTATTTTTATATGTGAAGAGAACCCTAAAACTTGTTTTTTTTAAGAAATTTTTTTTAAAGTATCAATACCACTTTTTAGAAATACTTTAAAAGTGCTCTTAACATACATGTGGCAAGACAGGGCAATTCAGAGGAGATAAAGGGATTTTTTAGTTGTCTTCATCGTCGATGGTATCTCTGGTGGGTTCTCCATGGGGATCGAGGTCGACGAAGAGGTAGGGGGTTATGGAGATTCAGGATTTGGGCTTGGTTGATGCGTTTGTAAAGTTGATAGATCGAGATATGGGAAAGTTGGATGTTGGTAAGGGTATGGTTCTAGGTTCATACACGCAGGTTCTGTGTTCAGAGATAAAGGTTTTGAGTCCAAAGATGAAAGTTTCGGGTTTTGAAACGAAGCTTATGGGTTGAGATGGAGGATCGAATCCAGTGGTATCCAAGGCGAAGAGTAGCTAGTCTTCGGTTGTGTCAAATGAATTGAAGCTTGTGCAGTATGATTATAAGGTAGAGGATGTTGGGGGAGTTGCAATGTATCGCATTCCAAAAGAAGTTTTTGGAAATGCTACACCGTTGTGGAAGAATATTTTGTTGGGTCAGATTTACAATCTGATAAATAAAAAATGGACATTAGGTGATAAGACTAGGCGTGTGGAAGTGTTTGGGGTTGACGAAGTGACTGAAATTTTGAATCACTAATCAAGGGGCTAGAGCAAGGATTCTACGTAGAGGATTGTGGAATTTATGTGGTGTGCGAGTGATAGTTTCAAAATGGAGTCCAATCGCAGAGGAACCGAGCCAGAGGTGTCGAAGATTCCATTATGGGTTGATGTGAAGAAGATACCTCGTCATATCTTTTCCTGGAAAGGCACTAGTTTCTTGGCTTCAACAGTTAGAGCTCCAAAGTGTCATCACCCAGAGACAGTAATGTGTAGCCATTTTGATGAACCAATGGTGTTTGCTGAAGTGAATCTAAACAAACATTTGCCTACTTTATGTATGTTTATGTCAAATGCAGGTGTGGTATTAGAGATTGTATATGATTAACTATGGTTGCCAACTAGGTGTCATGTGTGTAATAAATGGAGGCACACTAAGAAGAATTGTACATGAGAGAAGGTAGTAGGTGGTGCTAAAAAAAATGTTGATTCCCACTTGGTCACTGAGAAGGTTGAGGATAATCTTTAGTTCTTGAGGTTGCGAAAGATGTTGAGATTATTACAAAAGAAATGGAAGTTATTACAGAAGAAGTTAAAGCAACCCAAGGGAGAAGTTAAAGGAGAATCTCTTGGGTACAGATCCAATACTTGACAATAGTGGAGAGATGGTAGTTGAAAGAAGAGGATGATCTGTCTAATAGAAACATGAAGAGATTGAGGCTCAATGGACAGAATTCACTACTCACTCTAGGAAATGGTGAAGGAAGTCAAAGAGGATCTGATAGTCTCTCCCTCTAAGTTCAATCTTATTAGAGACCTTAGAGGAAGTGCTAGAAGATGGGGAATTTTAGATACAAGAGGATTTTGAGGAACAAGAGATAGATGATGACTTGGTTCATGATTTTGAGCAAGGAGAGAAGCTTGGCTCAAAATGGAAAAGTAGGAACGCTAAGACGCAAAGGCAGCTTCCATTGAGGCAGCCGTTTGCGAGGCTAAGAGAGAAGTTATTACCATAGTCTTCTTATGCTAAAGGAGGGGGTAAAGGTTTTTCTAAAAACTTCAATTAATGGGTGGTTGTTTCTGGAATATTTGGGGGTTGAATAAAAAAAAAAAAAATTATAGTAAGAAATTGGTTGGAACAGGAGAATATAAGGTTTGGCGGGTTGATTGAGACTAGAGTTAAGGAGTATAAGGAGGATGATTTTATGAGGGAGACGTGGAGTTTATATTCTAACTATGAACACCACAAGTTAGGCAGAATTTGGGTTATTTGGAAGGAAAATGTGAGAGTTTCACATGTGTATAAGTCTGCTCAGGTTGTTACTGTATCAGTTTTAATAGAGGGGAATATTGAAGAGTTTTATTGCTTTTTCATCTATGCATTCAATCATGCAGTAGAAAGAAAGGAGCTTTGGTCAGGGCTAAGGTATCACTATGATTCACCTTTGTTCTCAGGGAAACCTTGGATGTAAGAGGTGATTTTAATGAAATTTCATATGTGGAGGAGTATTTTATTTAAGGGATGTTTCAGTTGGGATTTTCAGGAGTTGGTTAAGCATTGTAAATTGGAGGACATGAGTTATACACAAAATTTTACCCTATGTATTTAACTGAAAATATACGACAAATGCGTTATAGAACTTAGGGATCGAATTCACGAATATCGATAAATCACAAATTAATTTTAGACTCTAAATTAAATTTAGGACATAGGGGTTTTTAATTTAATAACTAAGGGCATGTCCAACAATGGTATACTATATTGAGACTCTTAATAAATAATATATTAGTTTTATAGATTTAATTTAATTATTTAATTAATTATTAAACTACAAACCAATTAAAAGAGAGCAGGTGGAAGAAGGGATTGCAAAAGAAGGGTTTCAGGTCTCTTAATTTAGAGTCTCTGTGCTCTCTCTCTTCTTTCCTTATATATTTTCTATTTGTTTATTACACAAACCTGTCCAAGAAACTACCATTGGACATGGCCTAATGCAAGTAACTAGCAAATAATCAGGGGGTTTTAATCAATTAAAGCAAGATTAGGCCTTGTGAACTTCGCAGAAAAATCTAATCTTTAGCAAAAAATAGACGAGTGTCGATCAACACCTATAGGGTGTCCGTGTAAAATCAGTCACCATCTTAATCCCTAAACATGAACTCCAATGTAATGCAAATCAATTTCCATTGCGCAAGCAATCTATAATTAATTCCTAGCTAACCAAATTCCTTTGTGAATTCTAGAGGATTAATTATGCATTAATTCTACGTTCAATTGTTCATAAACTATCTAAACCAAAATCCTTTTTGAATATAAAGTCTACTCTTTTAAGATTTATTCATAAAATTATTAACACTTCCATGTATAATAATTAACCTATGATCCATACTCTAGGTGATCAAACTAGAATTAGCATTAAACTCAGTCTTGAAGAAGAATTAAAAGGTGTAACCTAATTTAGACTTATGGCTAACAGAAATTCATCCAAACCTAATGATGTGGTCATCAGACCAGTAGTTGAACCAGGACTACATCAGAAGTGTCACACAAGCCGCATAGGACTCGACAAGGACACATGTGACTTTCTTTTTTTTTAGCATACCGAACCAACCAAGGAGATTAAAAGCATGAAAATACATGTAAAAAAAAATTCTTAGCTCATCCAGAGAATTCCAAGAATTTGAATCAATTCAATCGGAGATCGGACGAAGGAGATATTCAGCTTACATATCGGGTGTTTCTACACCTATCCGATTTAATTATGCGCGTACTGTTTGGAAGATCACGACCAAACTAGAAGGAAATAGGCACCAAATCGAATTTTTCTAGATTCTTGACTCAAATGAGGTACTTAAAAATTTTTATTCACATCCATACCGGTTCAAATGTGAAAGTTATGGATTTTTTACAAATCGGAAGGCTCTCGGCTTGCCTTATATAGCACCTTACGAGTGTGGGATACTCAAAACATACCTTTGGAGACCAATAGACATTCTAATTCAACTAGAAGCTCTACGACACGCGCTCAGCTCTACCAAGTACCAAGACACAAAATCAAATGAAGATACACATGGCCCGACTTTCCTTATTTGGACCCAGTACATTCAACAAGTTCACACTTGGGTCATAAATCTCCAACGGCTATATTTTGGCTACAACTACGACTTAAGAACATATTCATTGAATATATATGTCCCAAGACATCACACATTCATGGTCAAGCTCTCAAGACTCAAGCACAACTCAATGTTTTCCTTATTTCACATGATTTGTTCATAATGGTCCAACAGCTAGTTTGTATTCAATTCTATGATTTATATCTTGTTAAAACATTATTTTACTCATGTAAGATATATATATATAAATCTCATTTTCTTCATTTGTAGAAGAAACCCTTGATCATTGAAAGTAATAGATATCTTTTTCTCTTTTCACAAAGTTTCGAGTTTCTTTGTGTTGTTTGTTATTTAGTCTTAAGTGTGTGATTCACTTAGAACTACTGAAACCTACGGATTAGGCTTGTTGAGTGCTTCAACATCTTTGTTTGTTCCAGTGATTGAGCGAGTCAATCTTCTATCATCATCTCCGTCTCGACTTCATCTCACCTTCCGCATCCTTAAGTTTGGAATCTCTTGATCATTGAGTGATCTTAAGTTGGAGTGATTCTAATCTTATTCACCTAAGAACCCAAACCCTAACAATAGAACTACTCAAGACATAGCTAAGAAAAACATCATGCAATTATTAGTGAAACCAATATGAATA
Organism: Aurinia saxatilis; assembly: GCA_900406295.1. NCBI lineage: Eukaryota > Viridiplantae > Streptophyta > Magnoliopsida > Brassicales > Brassicaceae > Aurinia > Aurinia saxatilis. Next base: position 27,200 of record OVAP01000089.1, on the reverse strand, counting down.
ACTCAAAGAATAAAGAGGGTTCAGAGGAATATTCTCCCTTACAAACTCTTAGAGAATTAGAGAATTGTATGAGTCTAAACAATGGCTTAAACATAGTATTTATAGGGACTAGGAAGAATTAATAATTGGTAAATTACTAAATCTAATTTTTCCCTAAGTGATTAAGAAAAATTGCTTGATCTTCAAATTTTGGAAAGTTGGTTGATCACATGAAGGGTGTCGAACGACACCAACATGGTGTAGATCGACACCATCTTCTGATTTCCATTTATCTTCGTTTGTCTTTTTCTTCTCTTCAATCTTGATTATTTTTGTTCCATAATTTCTCCAAAATTCACCAAAGGCCCAAAACTCGTCCATGTATCTAAAATGACTCATTTGGACTCTAATAATAATAATATAGTCTCGATAAAATAGATAAATATATGTATTATTAGTATAAAAACAGGTAAAAACTAGGATATATCAACTCCCCCAGACTTAGCGTTTGATTTGTAAACAGATTTATGCGGAAGAGTTAAACCGAACACATACCTTTGCCAATTTGGCGATGAATACGGCTTGTACATGATCTGAGAATCAACACAAGGGTCGGGGATGAGATCATGAATGGAAATCAACCACTATTCACAGTTCAAATGCCGTTCCGATTGATTCCTCGAAGCCTTCTCAAACTATAATGTTTTCTCTCTCAGAATTCTCTCGTGTTTGTTCACTGTTGAACAGCCACATTTTGTTATCATGTATCTCTCTGCAAATATCCCTTTATATAGACAAATACCAGAGAAGATACCAAAGGACATGAATATTATTTAAGGAGTTATCAAGATTAACTTATCATAACTACTGGTTAACTAAACCGGTTCGGTATGCTACTAAATCATGGGTGCAAACCGACCAAAAACCAACATCTCCCACTCGCTCATGATAGGGAGCATAACAAGTAATAGAGAAGTCTTAGAGTTCAAGATCGAGAATCATAACTCATAAATTATGCAACAAATGAACCGTGCGACCCTTGCAAGTACACCTGCACTTGGGAGCTAAAAGATGCACATGTTAGGGATACATAGCTGCTATAACCCTAAATAAAACATTTGCATATCAGCATGTCTCGCTGTTCCCCAAACTCATTTGTCTTTTATATCGGTCTCAACATATCTTATCCCTTAAGCATATGATAGAATTTTCTTACATCATGTGTTCACCATATACAAGCTCCAAATGAGCGATATAGTGGCTGGCCACCAAACACATATGCCAATATGAAAACAAATAGTTTCCCTTCCGTTCTCATGTCCATCGGTTCCTAACTAATTTCTTTCCAAGCATGTACCATAAGGCTAATTATTCCATCACCATCGGAAAACATACTAAGGTAGCAAACATTAGCTCATATGTTCAAGAACATAGATGAAGGTTCAAGGGCAACTTTTAAAACCATAAGTAGGTTTATAGGAACTCACATTGCGAGAGATAGGGATTAATAAAATTATCACTCGCTTCCTATATGGTCGTAAAAGCACATGTGGTATGACTCACATGTCATAGTGGTTAACTCTTCCGTTAAGAGCATATGTCAATTATATAAATCAAACACCACTATATGGATCAAGCTACTACCATCTCGTTCTCTAGCGCCTGATTATGTACTTATCCAGCTTAACCAAGTATTCATGATTCTGGGTCAATCATGATTGGTAACTTAATAAAATACCTCATCTGAACTTCTTGTTAAGGTGATATTGACAAGCACTACAAGGCATGCTCCCACTAGCGCCAAACTCGTCATATCCCATCTTAGCTTTTCACTAAGAACACTAAGGTGATTAATCATGTGAGTGAATCAATCTCCAACTTGGTGATATTTCATACATATTTATGTGTAAGTATACAAAGCAAACAAAAAAATGACCATCGTAAACTATGTCTGAAATATATTTAAATATATAAAAGATCAAACATAAATACAACGTCAAATAACAAGGTTCCATAAGTAAATATATCAAATTCTACGCAAACCCAAAGCTCGAACATAAGCGAGGAAAACATCTCTATGAATGGGCTTAGTAAACGGATCAGCAACCATCCTATGCGTAGAAATGTACTTAAGGACCACCTCTTTCTTTGCCACAATGTCTCTCACAAAATGATTTTTGATTTTTATATGCTTCATCCTACCATGATACTTGGGATCCTTCACATAAGCAATACAAGCTTGACTATCACAATGAATGGTCACGGGGCACGAAGCCTCTTTAGTAACTTGTAAGCTTTGTAAGAACCTCCTCTGCCATACAGCTTCTTGAACTGATGCTGAACACGCAATGAACTCAGCTTCCATCGTGGATAAAGCTGTGGAAGTTTGCTTCTTGCTACTCCAAGTAATGGCACCATCACTCAGCAAGAAAGCATACCCCGAAGTCAATCTACGCTCATCCAGATCGCCGGCCTAATCGACATAACCCTTCAAGCGTAGATCATTTCCTTGGTAACACAAGAAATAGTCCATAGTTCCTTTCAAGTATCTAAGGATTCTCTTCACTGCCATCCAGTGTTTCTTCCCGGGGTTTGACTGGTAACGACTTACCAAACCAACGGCATAACAAATATCCGGCCGGGTGCATATCATAGCATACATCAAGCTGCCCACATCACTGGCGTATGGGACTCCTTCCATCTCTCTTTTCTCATCATTGGTCTGAGGGCACATCTTAAGGCTTAGGCCTTCACCTTTTGCGATTGGAGTGTCAATAGGATTACTATCATGCATCTTAAACCTTTCGAGGATTGTACGAATGTAAAACTCTTGGGAAAGAGCTAACAATTTCCTCAATCGGTCCCGGTGTATCTTAACACCAAGTACATACTTAGCTTCTCCCAGATCTTTCATCTCAAAATGAGATGATAACCATTCTTTAAGGATTATAAGAAACTCCATAGCGTTTCCAGCCAACAATATGTCGTCGACATATAGAGATAATATTACAAAAGATTGTCCTATGCTCTTGACATAGACACAATGGTCTTCACTAATCATATCGTAAACTCACAAGATATTATAGCTCGATGAAAATGAAGGTACCATTGCCTAGAAGACTGTTTTAGGCCATATATTGAACGTTGGAGCTTGCAAACTTTGCGCTCCTGGCCTTTTACAATGAAACCAGCAAGTTGTTCCATGTAAATCTCTTCTTTTAGTTCCCCGTTAAGAAACGCAGTCTTAACGTCCATCTAATGTAATTCTAATTCCAATCCGGCAACTATAGCTAGAATAAGGCGAATTGAGGCAAACCTCACCACAGGTGAAAACACTTCCTCATAGTTTATACCCTCGTGTTGGGTATATCCTTTCGCTACCAAGTGAGCCTTATACCTATCTATGGATCCATCCGCCTTTATTTTGATCTTGAAACCCCATTTATTTCCGATCGCTCGATGCTCTGGCGGAAGACCAACCAAGTCCCATGCATGGTTTACCCTCATTGAGTCAAGCTCTTCTCCTACTGCATCATTCCATTCATCCGAGTTAGGGCATGAGAGAGCCTCATGTATTGATTTAGGCTTTGACCAAAATGACATAACGTCTAAAGCATTATAATGCTTCTGACTTGTGAGAAATCAAGTCAACATACCCCAAATCGAGTGAAATCATCTATAAAGGTGATGAAATAAGAAGCCTCATGCCTTGCCCTCACATTCATCGGACCACAAATGTCTGAATGAATTAGCGGCAAAGGAAATTCAGCTCTGGTTGCTTTTCCAAATGGTTTCCTTATTGCTTTTCCAGCTAAACATGGTTCACATGTATCAAGATCTACTCTGGAGAGCGAGCCTAGAAGGCCTTCTCTAACCAATCTATTTATTCGATCGACACCAATGTGACCAAGTCTAGAAAACCACACATTCATTTCAACATTGGTAAAACTTGTGACATATGAAAAACAACAATCAATAGCATTACTACTTGTACAATCTTGTACAATGAAATCATCAGAACCAAAGAACACAGAACCTAGAGAAATATTTAAACACATATCATGGAAATTCAAACCAAATCCTAACTTAAGTAAAGCTAAAACAGAGACAAGGTCCCGACGAATTTCAGGAGCATACAAGACATCATGTAAGATAAGGGTTCTCCCGCCACGCATGTGTAGCTGGCATGTGCCAATACCCAGTACTGCAACTTTAGAGTTATTCCCTAATTACAACCATCTTGTACCTTTAGGAACTCGCCGGTACTCCATAAATGCTTCTCGATTTCGAGCTACGTGGTTTGTTGCTCCTGAGTCTACAATCCACAAAGGATGAGATTCGACAAGCATTGCACAACTAGAAACATAAGCATATTTAGAAGTGGAGTCCAAGGATGTTACCTCCTTTGCCTCAGTGCATTCACAAGCAAAGTGACCCAATGAGCCACAATTGTAGCATTTCATTATGGTCTTATCCTTTCTTCCTCCGCGCTTGCCACGCTTGGCAAACTTCTTTTGCCTTTTAAGATCAGTTTGATCGGGAGCCTTGTTTCCCTTGTTACCTCTCTTGCGTTTCAATCTAGAGCTCAAACTCGCAAAGTTGGCCTCATTAAAGGGTTTAGCCACCTCTAAGCGCTCATCCTCTAACTCGAGATGACATACATATGTCGTCAAATGTTTTCACATTAACATTTTGTGTCATCTGAACCTTCATATGGTCCCAACGTTCAGGTAAAGAGTGGAGAACAGCTTGCACTTGCTGTTCATCAGACATAATCTGACCAGCAGTCTTGAGCTCTTTAATCATGTTTGACATGACTCTAAGATGCTGCCTCATCGATTGATTTGGGCGCTTCTTGTAGTCATTAAATCTTTGATGAAGTCTCCTCAGCTTGGTAGCCGATGTGGTACCAAACTTCTCTTTCAAGGCCTCCCACATGCCCTTTGCATTTTGGTACTCCTCAAACTCAGACATGAGATCATCTTTCATACAACTCAGCAACGTGATGCCAGGTACATCAAAATACTTTCTGAACTCTTTCTTGTCATGATTTAGAATGGGGATCTTCTACGATTTTCAGAAATCTCATGACCATAAAGGCTTCAATTTTTTCAAACCATTTCAGAGCTCAGACGCGGCTTCTCAAAGCTTCGGCTTTGACTGTCTGCAGACTACTAACATGCTATCTTGTGAATTCTTCAGTGTGTGCTCTACCTTGAACCAAAACCATGTTGATTCCAGCAATACCTAGGGGTTGGCGTTCGGATAACCATTCGTTTTCGGTTCGGTTAATTTCGGTTTCGGTTAGTTTGGATATAGTAATGTAATAACTATTCAGATATTTCAAGAATTTCAGTTCGGTTCGGATAGTAACCAAAATAGCCAATATATCCGGAAAAACTATTAACCGAAAATAAAAAACAAAGTAAGAAAATGAGCAATGCTCATGAAATTGAAATCATGAGTTTCAATGCTCATTAAATTGAAATCCCGAGTTTCAATGCTCATGAAATTGAAATTCCGAGTTTCAAATGACCACCACAATCCACAAATATAGTCTTGAATCTATAAGTAGTCAATCACAAAGAGTAAAAGAAAGAATAAAATAAGAGAAGAGAGATAGAGAAATAAAGTCGTATCCGGACCAAAGCTTTACCATTCCCACTAACTCACTAAGCCAAGATTGCCGAGTCATTTTGTGTCCTTCAAACTCCAAAGCAACCAACAATTTCAATATGTGACAGATCCAAAGTTTACATAATTTGAACAAGAGAAGTGGATATTCACATTTCAAAATAACAAAGAAAATATACTTTTATAATACATAGGTCATAGGGCTAGGGTGTTCCTATGTTTTGGTTTGGTCGGTTAGTCTTCAATTAGTCGGTTCGGTTCGGTTTCGGTTTTGGTTTTTCGGTATTAGAAATTTAGAAACCATTCGGATATTTTAGAAATTCGGTTTCGGTTCGGTTCGGTTGTTTGGTTATCGGGTATTATGCCCAGGCCTAGCAATACACAAAGGTAACTTTGTTGACTCTTGTAACTTTTCCTACATCTTTATACATGATGATAGGTACATTGACAACAATATGGAAGGTTGTTACTAATCATTCCAACTCAATTTTAAAGTCTCAAAGCTTCTTTAAAGTTTCAAGTTCCTTGCGTCATAAACAAACCTACTAACTTCAGTTGGATTCTCCGGTAATTTTAACCCTAGCATCACGTTGATACTCAACACTCTTTTTAACTTCCCTTCTGATCCAACAATGTGAGAATTCTCATCTAAGCCTGTTCAGGCCAATGCATATCCGGTTTCCCAACTGGTTCAACACTCGGTAGAGCGGTTGAAGCATCGATATACTCGTTTGCAGTTGGGTCTAACTCGTGATCAGAAAGAGGTTCAAGTTCTGATAGTAGATGTTTTGCTTGTTCCATATGCATGTTCTTAAACTTTTGTAGCTTCCTCCATATGCATGTTCTTAGACGTACACAAGAGAAATTCTTAGACGTAGTCCTTTTTTTTTTTTTTTTTT
>OVAP01000089.1:0-20658 GCA_900406295.1 Aurinia saxatilis | reverse complement strand
GTTCTTTTTTTTTTTTTTTTGTTGGTTAACACTAATACATAGAACGTTTGATACCATATCAAATTAAAGATGCTTTTAAAAACAAATATATTACATTTAATATTATATCTGTTTTTTAATATATATATATATATATATAAGATTTTAAAAAAAATATTTGTGAACTGTTTTTAAGGGTATTTTAGTCATTTTATATCTATTAAAAATTATTTTAAAAAAATACAGAGAAGAGGGTATTTTTCAAATATCCAAACTCAAAAGAGGTATTTTAACAAATTTTCTCTAAAATAATTGTAAAGATTAGAAATTAAAATATATACTTTATAAAATCCGTAAATATTATAGTAAAATTAAAAACACCTAAAATAAGATTAAAAATAATAGAAACATAAGAGAAAAACTTACAAGTGTGTTACCTCCCACTAAGCGCTTAATTTTTAGTCATTAGCCTGACTATTGTGTGGAGCCTAGACGGATGGTGGAACAGCTAACGGAATTATCTGGCCGTTAGGTACTTCTGTATGAGCAAAGTAAACCTTGATTTGCTGGCCATTCACCACAGAATCCTTGCCTTGAGGATTTAAGAGCACAACAACACCATAGGGTCGAACGGACTTAACCGTGGACCTGACAAACGAGAGCGCAATTTTCCAAGAAATAAATTCAAATGAGAACTGTAGAGAAGTACATGGTCATTTAGTTCGAAAATGCGGTTTAGGATCTTACGGTCATGGCGAGCTTTGGTGTGTTCCTTGTAGATCTTTGAATTCTCATAAGCAAAATGACAAATTTCGTCAAACTCATTAAGCTGCATCAATCGCCTTTCTGTTACGGGATTGATGTCAAAGTTGAGATGCTTAATCGCCCATTCAGCCTTGTGCTCTAACTCCGCCGGAAGATGACAAGATTTTCCATACAGCAATTGAAACGAAGTATAGTCCCCAAAGGTGTCTTGAAAGCTGTTCGATAAGCCCATAATGCATTGTCTAGCTTGTAAGACCAATATTGTATGCCAAGAGTCATCTCTAGAATCTCCTTGATTTGTCTATTGGAAACTTCGACTTGGCCACTCGTTTGAAGATGGTAAGGAGATGCAACTCTATGTCAAACGCCATGCGATTTGAGAAGCTTTGCAAAAACCTTGTTGATGAAACGTGAACCACCATCACTTACGACGACACTTGGAACTCCAAATCTTGGAAAGATGGTAGTCTTGAACATCTTATGAACCATCGAAGAATCGTTTGTTGGACTAGCACTTGCCTCCACCCACTTTGACAAATAATCCACCGCCACGAGAATGTACTTGTTGTTGTTCAAAGACGGAAAATAACCCATGAAATCAATTCCCCAACAATCAAAAACTTCAACTTCTAGTTTGAAGTTTTGCGGTATTTCGTGTCTCTTGCTGATTTTTCCTTTCTTTTGGCAAGCATCACACGTAGACACCATTTTGAAGGTTGCAAAATGGCCACCATAAGCTGAACCATGGCAATGAAAAACCACATCTCTAATTTCAATATTCGGTAAGCAACGTCAAATGGTTCCACATTTGCAATGCTTGAACAAGTAAGGCTCGTCCCAAAAGTAATTGCGAATGTCTCAGAGAATTTCTTCTTTTTATAACCTGAAAAATCTGTCGGAGTTTTCTCCGCTGCGAGATAGTTAGCAATATCAGAAAACCAAGGAGCATCGGGAGACTTACAACGGCTATGTCATCGAAAGGAGAAAAATTTGAGTCTGCCTCGTCAAGGTATCGAACGACACCAAGCTGAGTGTCGTTTGACACTCTCTCGTCTGCGTAACTTTCTTCAAGAGTCCCCGCGTGGTGTCGATCGACACTCTCAGTGGTGTTGATCGACACTGCTCCGATCCGAACTAAATTTTCTTCATTTATCATGAATGAAATCATGTTTACATGCTCCTCGGGTAGCTGATCTTTTATAGGCACTTCATCATCATTCCTTAGCATGGATAAGTGATCAGCAACTCCGTTCTCGATCCTTTTCTTATCCTTCACATGTATGTCGAACTCTTGATGCAAAAGGACCTATCGAAGCAAGTGTGGCTTTGAATCCGTTTTGTTCATGAGGTATTTGAGCGCGGAGTGGTCTGGATGAACAATGACACTCGATCCCACCAAGTATTAACGAAACATTTCGAAAGCAAAGACCACGGCAAAGAGCTCTTTCTCCGTTCTTGTGTAGTTCTTTTGAGCATCATCCAAAGTGCGACTAGCATAGTAAATGGTATGAATCTTCTTGTCATTTTTCTGTCCCAACACGGCTCCAACGGCATAGTCACTTGCATCACACATTACCTCAAAGGGCAAGTTCCAGTCCGGGGGTTGGACAATGGGAGCACTTACCAAGGCCTACTTGATTTGTTCAAAAGAAGATAAACATTTAGCATCCAAAACAAATTTAACATCCTTACATAGAAGGGTGGTGAGCGGGCGGGTAATTTTGGAGACGTCCTTGATGAATCTCCTATAAAAACCGGCATGGCCAAGGAAGCTTCGCACATCTTTGACATTTGTTGGAGACTTGAAACTAGTCATCACTTCAATTCTGGCTTTTTACACTTCGATACCATCTTGAGAGACCCTATGACCAAGAACAATGCCATCTTTCTCCCACTTAAAAACCAAGTTCTTCTCTTCGCGTCGTTGCAAAACTTTGCAAAGGTTGGCCAAGAAATTGTTGAATGAGGAGCTGTAGACGAAAATGTCATCCATGAAAACCTCTATGATGTCTCTAATCATGTCCGTGAAGATCACCATCATACATCTTTGGAATGTCGTGGGCGCGTTACACAATCCAAATAGCATTTTACGATATGAAAAGTGCCATAAGAACTTGTAAATGTCATCTTCTCTTGGTTGTCTGGGTGGATTGGGATCTGGAAGAATCTGGAGTAGCCGTCTAGCAAGAAATAGTAAGGATGGTTGGTCAATCTCTATAGCATTTGATCGATGAAGGGCAAAGGAAAGTGATCCTTTCTCGTCGCGACATTGAGCTTACGATAGTTGATGCCCATTCAATGGCCAATGATGGTCCTTTGAGGGATAAGCTCATCCTTGTCATTATTTACTACAGTAATTCCTCCTTTCTTTGGCACCACATGAACCGGACTAACCCAAGGACTATCCGAGATTGCATAGATGATGTCGGCTTCAAGTAGCTTCATGATCTCCTTCCTTCAAGTTGGGATTCAATCTCCTTTTGTGTTAAATTGATGACTTCGACTCGTTTTCAAGGTGGATCATATGAGTGCATATATCCGGTGATATTCCTGAAATATCATCAAGAGAATAGCCAAGAGCCTTGTGATACTTGCACAGCTTGTTAAGGAGAAAAGTAGATTCCACATTCTTAAAACTAGAGCTAATAATGACTGGATAAGTATTATTAGGACCGAGATAAGCGTACCTTAGCCCGTGAGGAAGTGTTTTAAGGTCGATCTTTGATGTGGGGGTCGGATTCCACCCCCGAAGAATGATAGCATAAAACGACTAAGTGTCCTCGACAAAATACGGACACAAGCTATAAGCTAAGATGATTATCCAAGCTACCAACAGTAATAAGGTGGATTGTTTGTCGAGACAATCCCAATCGACATTCTCTACAAAAAAAACTCTCTATCGAAAGAGACATTTTCATTGATGAATCCACAATTTTTTTTTTTGTCAAACTTGATCACACGGGCATGAATTGGACCAACAAGGATTCAATTTCATACGAGACTGTTTTTGGAGAATCGAAACAGTTCCACGGGTCGCCTTTCGTCGAGAAAGGCTTGATCCGCGACCCGTGAAACTTCCACGGGTCGCCTTTCATCATGTTAGGCATGATCGCCTTGCAATATGCCATGCATGATCCACGACCCATGAAGCTTTTGTGGGTCACCTATTGCAAATACAAGCTACCGAGGACTCAAATTCATTCGAAACTTGATCTTTCGATTATATGAGCATGAAATTGAACCATCGAGGATTCGATTTCATACGAAACTTCAACTCGCGAGCCGTAGAACATTCACAGGTCACCTAACAACATTTCAAAAGCAACCCGCGACCCGTGAACACGTAGGGGCTGCCTTTTGTCGTGTCCAAGCTCCTCCCCCGACTTGTGGACGTGCACGGGCGCCTTTCGTTATGTCCAAACTCCTCCCGCGACCTGCACATGCACGAGTCACCTTTTATCGCATCTGGGCTCCTCCCGCGACTCGTGGACGTGCACGAGTCACCTTTCGTCGCATCTGAACTCCTCCCCCGACCCGTGGACTTGCACGGGTCACCTTTTTCGCGTCCGAGCTCCTCCCGCAACCGGTGGACGTGCACGGGCCGCCCTTCGCCATGTCCAAGCCAATCCCTCGACCCGTGGACATGCACGGGTCGCCTATCATCATGGTAAAGCCAATCCGCGACCCGTAGAACATGCATGGGTCGCAGATCAACCTTTTGACACTCTCCCACGATCACGACAAGTCAAAGCAACTTAGATCTAACGAGAACGAGTGATTCGTGAAGTATCTCTAATTCTCACTATCGTGAAATGTAACCCATGTGATTGAAAAACAATCTATGGATCTAAAAACACTCTTGACAAGGTAAATGGCTCGATATTTCCTTTACGGGCTGATCTCAATCTTTCGGACCAAGCAAAGCCTTTCGTAAATCGACATACTAGAAGATTCGAGCGCATTGCTACGGAAAAAGAAGTTTTCCTTTTGTCTCTCGACGAAAAGAAACCTTTTTAGAGCATCTCGGAGGAATGGAAGTTATCCATAAGAATATCAACACAATGGAAGATGTATCGAAGCGTATCGAAGAAATGGAAACTATCCGAGAACCTAGATTTGAGTTCACAGGATGAGAGTTAAAAGCGAGGAATTTTGATGATCGAGAAGAAGATGAGGTCATAATCTATAATCTTATATAACATCATTACTAAAACATATTAGTTAGTAGTATTTTTTTAACGGAATTTTTTGTGGTTGTAAATATAGGATTATTTTCAAGTCGAACCAGTGACTACTCCAAATTTGAAACGAGACTATGAACTTGACAATTCGAAGACTGAAGACATACAATTGCCTTCTTCGAAGAATGTCTGTCGAAAACTCTCTGGTGGAAAATGATTTAACAATATGAAATCCGGGTTTTATTCCATTAGTTGGTTTTGATTTGCTAATTCCCATTACTTATTTCTCTTTTGTGTTTGGGTTTAATTCATGTGTAAACTTCAAATAGATTATATAGAGAGAAAAATCAGGAATGTGACTAATCTTTTACATATAAATTAGTGAGCACATCAACAACTATGAATAAAGTGATATCTAACACCCCATAGAATAAATCATGTCTTATATTAAGTCTTGGATATAAATTTGATACTCAACCAGAATAAACCGTTCTTTGATTTTGTTTTGATTAATGACTAATTGATCTTTGTTTTGTTTGAAGTGTAACATCGTAGAGATTAGTGAATCTACTACTAAGAAGCCAAGGCTTCAATCTTCCCCTTCGTCACATGTAACCCTGGAGGTAACTAATTTATTATACGAGGAAATATCTATAGATTTATATAACGTTTTTTTATAATATATAGAATCTCTCACTGACATCATATATAACAAAACAAAAACACAAACACAAGGAGAGCAGAAGAAGTAAACAAAACACAATGGGCACAAAATAAGATGTGTAGTCGTGACCAAATAAAAAAATAATAAGTTGTGTAGTTTTTGGGTTTTGGTTATGTTTATAAATCTTAAATCAAGGTATAATATTAGGGAGAATTATAAAATTACCACTTTTGGTGTACCACTTTTCAAAAATACCATGGGAAGGAATAAATTTTCAAAAATATCACTATTTAAATATTAACTATTTATAAGGTTTTAGGGTTTAGGATCTAGGGTTTAGGGTTTTAAAACCCTAAACCTTTAAATCCTAAACCCCAAAAAGTCTTTCCACCCCTAATAAACCCTAACCCCCTAAAATATAAACCCTAAATCCCAACAATTAAACTCTAATAATTACTAAAAATTAAACCTTGATTTTATAAGGCTTTAACCCTAAATCCTAAACCCTAGAAACCCTAAGTCAATCCTAAACTCTATAATTTTACTAAATCCTAAGTCTTAAAGCCCTAAACTCTAGCAAATTTGTCATTTTTAATGAAAAATAGCTATAGTATATTATGGTAGTTTTACAAATATACCAAAAGTGGTAGTTTTGAAAATGAGTGTTTCGAAAGTGATATTTCTTAAAATTTCACATAATATTATGTAGTTCAAAAAATTAAACAATGACCATATTTTCCTATGAAATAGACGGTATAATATTAGGTTTGAGTTTATAAATTCAAAAATAGGGTATAATATTATATCAAAAAAATATTATAGGAAGGAAACTGTGTTTTTTTTTTTTCGAGTTAATAAATCTTAAATTATGGTATAATAACATGTAATCAAAGATATTTTTTTACAATGACCATAATTTGTTTTTGTTTTTTTTTTCCAAGAAGTACATTAAATACTATTCAGTTTGAGTTTTTAATCCAAAATTCGGGTATAGGGTATTATCGTATAAAATATTTTGTAAAAGACTATAAAAAATTTATGAGAAGCAAATTCTATATTTTCTGGCTTTGGATTTATGAATCCCAAATTATGGTAATTAAATTTTCTTTACTATGACCATATTTGTAATTCTAAGAAGTATACTGTTTGGTTTGGATTTACAAATCCAAAATTAAGGTGCAGTGTTATCGTCTAATATATTTTGTATAGAAAATAATTTATGAGAATCACACTGCATATTTTAAATTAGGGTTTATAAATCTCGAATTAAGGTATAATGTCACGTAATTACATAATCTTTACAACAACGTTACTTGTTAAATCCAAATGAGGTTATAGAGTGTTATTGTATGAAATATGTGTAATAAACCAAAAATGTTTATAGGAAACATATTATATTTTTTCAGGGGTTTCTTATGGACAAAAAGCTAAGATTGCTGATTGAAATATTCAATTACTTTATCATTAAAAACAATATTTTTGTCATTCGAAAATAGTTGATCTCTCTTTCTGATGTTTAACTTTGTTGACTATCACAATAAGTGGGTTAGAACCGAATATGGTTTGAAAAGGAGTTACCGCGTGCTCTTCGGTAATTGTATTGGAGTTATAAAGTTTTTTTTTTATTATGTTGTCTAACTCTTCTCTTGATCTAGATAACTCATATGCAAGTACCATATAGAACATCAACAATTTTCACATTCATCGGAAAAAGGATATGTTTGTGTTTGATTCCGTCGAGGATTTGAATCCTTCAAAGAATAATTCAAAGGTATATGTTAAATTTTGAATAAGTGGATACGCATTGCTGAAGGAGGAACACATTTTCTAGAGCTGATCATCACTCACTTTTGGGTATATTTTAGAATTTTGTTTAAGAATTCATGTGTAATTGTTTTAATCGTGTCTATAATTATATATGTTCGTTTTCAGGGCCATAAAACCCAGGCGACTATAAAGCATTCTTTATATTGAACATTATGATCATGGAATAAACAAGGGCAGTTGGATTTTTATGCTCTCTTCAAAATTTGTTTTTACAAGAGAACATGTATTGATTATTTATCATCAATATGAGATCCTCTTCCAAACTTCAATTGTTGTTACAGATGCTGAAAGCCTAAACGAGAATAATTATTTGTCACATGTTTCATTTGAGTCAGTTATAGAAAGACATCATGACCGAAGATTCTTGGTTGGTAAGTTTTAAATTTGATAATTAATATTGCTTTTATATACAACACTCCAATGACATGTGTTCTTTTATATACATAGATTTTCCAAATTCTATGGTCGAAAATGACTTTTTCAATATGAAAAACGGAATTTTTAGATTATTTTTAGAATAATTTTTTTGATTAATTTTGTTTTGGTTATTCACAATGATTTATTTATTTATTTATTTATATATGTGTGCATTTTATTTTTTCTTTGTTTAATGAATATTAAAATGATGATGCAATTTGGATGTGGCAATAATTTGCTCTCTTTACCCAGAATAAGAAAATATCAAATGTTCGATGCACTTTCGTCATTTCATAATCGAATCCTAAATTTGGGTTTTTGTCCAGTCGTATTGGAACAAAAAATATGTAGAAATTGCTACCCATGCGCAAAAGATTTGAAAGCGGTATGTCATTCGTATAAATTTCCTTTCATTAAAATATTTGTATTATATATATGTGACATTGAGAATATGTAGGTGACTAAATTTGTTATTTCCACAATTGTTAATTCGATTGAGACGTACCCGCGCTGATATTATACATCGTGCAATGGTTGTAAAAAGAAAGTTCAGCCATGTCAAGAGGTTCCAAAAGCCAGAGTCGGACTTGAACACAGAGAAGTGAATGATTCTTCTTGGGCCCCAAGTTATTCAAGCCCCGTTTTTTTCTTTTAATTTATTTTTGTCGACTTTCTTCTTTGAAACTGTCAATATATGTTTTTCCAACCAAATTCTTCATTTTTCAGTCTTCAATTTTTGGATATAAACAATTATAAACTGTATTTTTCAAATAATTTATGTATATATTTTGTTTATAATTCAAAAATCATTAACAAACTAATTTTTTTAGATGTTTAAAATCATTTGAACAAGAACGTGTTTGATTGTGTTTACTTAAAATTTAAACTGAAGGTCCCCATTTTTATTTTTCCTCGAGCCTCAGTTATTTCAAATCAAACCCTGCCAAAAGCTGGAAGCCCTCCTTTGTTCGACTGTTCAACTTGTGACAAGAACGTGTATGATGTCGTTGCCAGGTTATATATTAGATAGATTTCTCTTTTACATTATGGATGATGGTTTGTGTTATATTTGATGTGGCTTGCTACTATGTCAGGTTTCATTTGGTTATGAATGTGTCTGATTCAGTGGGAGGGGAGTCATCATTTGTAGCCTTTAATCATGTTATGGAACGTTTTCTTGGAGCCGAATTGCTCATGTATGCTTTATCGATCTCAGTTTTCTTTTTTTAGAGAGATATTAACTACCAAAAAATAAATTAATTGTTTTATACGTATTGTAGGAATCGCCTACAATCTTGCCGATAATCTGTTGAAACTAATTGGCAAAAAAAATTGTTGTTCAAGGTCATTGTCACACCTAGAAATATATGTTACAAGCGATCTGCTCTGAGACTGGATTTGGTCTCATAGGATGAGAGATTAACGAGAAAGTTTTATGATTGTTCAGAAGATGAGATCATGATCTATAATGTTTTAACGGTATCATTACTAAAATCTATTATTAATAGTATTATTTTAATTGAATGTTTTATGGTTGTTAATCTAGGATTATTTTTGAGTCGAACCGGTGACTGCTCTAAATTTGAAACGAGTCTATGAACGTCCATTCGAAGTCTGAAGATATACATGTACCTTCTTCGAAGAATGTCTGTCATAAACTATCCGGTGAAAAATGATTTTGCAATATGATATCTGAATTTTAATCATTTAGTTGGTTCTGATTTACTTATTCTCGATGACTTAATTATTTTTAAAATGTTTAGTTTTCTTTTATTATTCTATACATTAGTACTTTAAATCTTTGGCATACCATATTTGGGTTTTATTTTATGTTTATGTTCTATATAATATTAGAATCATCAAATTGTTAAAAATAAAAAGATTTTGAAACAAAAAATATGTATAATTGTTACCTCCGCGCAGGCGTGCGAGCAGTCACGTAGTTGTAATTAGTTGATATGAGTTTTATCTATTCTAATCTGTAGTTTCCTTTTTGAAGCGCTTGTTTTTAGTGAATTTGTTAGGGGGTTATTGGGAGTATGATTCTAAAAGAGTTGATTGATTTATAAAGTCTAGAAATTTGTTGAATTTGTAGAGATATTTGTTAAGGTTGTAGAGTATTTTGTGTGTTTGATAAATCTAGCAGAGTTAAGATTTCAAAAATTGTGTTAGATTTATAATATACATGATTTTAAAAATCCTTGAAAATACAACTATGTGATAGATTTATCATATACACAAAACGCTTTACAAACTTTTCAAAAATCTCTATAAACTTAGCACATCTCAAGATTTTATAAAGGATTGACTTCGTAGACAGACATGTACTATGACCACTCAATCTATTTCACCATGAATTTTTTGTCTCTTCGTTTTACATCATGAACTTTTCGATTCTATGATTTGACACCCAAACTTTTGTAGTCTTCATACATGATCAAATAAAATTGAATCGATCCTAAACCAAATAATTAGCGATGTGAAATCACGTTTAATAAATAATTAAATATCATAAAAAATGTAAATGTAGTTAAAAATGAATTACAGAATCAGTAAACCACAATTAGTTTTTCCAAACCCAAAATTGTTAAACCAAACATAAACTAACCTAAACTGTAAACCACTTCTTCTCTTATTCGTCGATATGAATTGAAAAGGATTTGCGGGAAAACAAAAATTAGGTCACGGTTGAGAGAGGGACGAGACTGAACAGAACCAGAAGGAACAATTCAATAGAGAGAAAGAATGGAGAATGAATTTTGGGTGTTCGTCGATATGACTAGAGGAGGATATCGTTTCCTCTCCACAAGCCTCTTCATTCTTCCTCCTCTGGTTCTCGCCATATAGAAATCTTGACCTCTCTCTATTAAATCGTTCCCTCTAGTTCTTTTCAGTCTCGTCTCTCTGGTTCTGTTCAATCTCGTTCCTTTGATTCTGTTTAGACTTGTCCCTCTCTTAATCGTGGACAAATTTTTGTTTTCCAACAAATCCTTTGCAATTCATATCGACGAATAAAAGAAGAAGTGGTTTATGTTTTAGACTGGTTTAGGTTTGGTTTAACAATTCTGGGTTTTATAATATTTAATTATTTACTAAACGTGATTTCACATCACTAATTATCGGTTTAGGATATGTTCAATTTTATTTGATCATATATGAAGAGTACATAAAGTTTGTGTATTAAAATTATAGAATTAAAAAATTCATGACGTAAAATGAAGAGACAAAAAGTTCATGGTGAAATAGATTGAGTGGCTATAGTACATGTCTATTTATGAAGTCAATCCTTTTATAAATCAACAAACTCTTCTAGAATCCTACTCCCAAAAACCCCCCTTAAGATTTTGAAAGTTCACTAGATTTGACTGGAATTATAGAATCATTAAAATTCAAATTTTTCCAATAAGGAAAGATTTTACTCATCAAACCAATAATAAAGATTGTTAAAAGCCATAAACCAATAATCATGGATATAAAAAATGTACAGATTCTTGAAAATCTATTCTTAAAAAGTACCCACATAAACCCATGAAATATTTATATAATTGAAATTTCAGATATTGATATTGTGGATGGGATGCGACGCATAGGATAGGAGGACAAGGCCAACTTTTAGGAGGTGTAATCAAACCGGGTGAACGTCAGTAGTTAACACATATCTTTATCCATAATAAAAATCGTTTGGTCACTCTTATCATGCTTATCACGCCGGCGAATCCATGCGGAACCATGCCCGGATTATTCCTTTCCCGCCAGAGAGCTCGAATGATCGAATCGCCCTCGCTCACAAACACCCTTTTCACCATCGCTCCGCTGGCGGCTGCGATACTGAGAGCTTCGAAGCCATTCCGGTGCGGTGCTCGGAGAAGAGTGCGAGACGACGTAGGAGGAGGAGACGAAGATGAATCGTGCGGATACAACGAGGAGATAGCTATGTTGGAGATTTATAGTCAGTCCTGTAGAGGAGAAGCGCTTCTTGTGACGGCCACTGTTGACTATGAACAAGTACAATTTCTCATCTTTAGAGGATTTTCGTCGTGTCTGACCGGAGAGACGGCGGTGGATCCGGCGAGGAGTGTGTTGCCGGAAAGAGCAGTGATTCAAAAGATTGATAGAGTTGAAGGTCCTTTTGATCCTTCCGATATTCATTATATTCAAAAGGGACTCTCTTTTCAAGAATTCAAGGACACGATGATCACACGCAAATAGAAGTTACAGAGGTCCATATAACATTACTGAGCTTTTGTTATGGTCGTCAATGTATTTTGCATTTGGTCCTACGAAGAGAAGAAGAAAGCTAATGAAAATTTAGTGAAATGTGCAACTTCAATGCTGACACTTCACCTTAGGTTCTGAACTGATTTTGACAAAACTGCAACAGTCTGCTACCGTCAGGTAAGTAGATACCCAATGGAGATAATTTTCCAACCTCAATCAGTAGAGGGAAACTAAAGTACAACCACTCTAGTTAAACAATTAAGGTCTACGATCTACTTCCTACATGTGGGTCGTTTATGAAAACCAGGATTTGAAAATGGTACTGACGGAGCCCTGCCTTGCACAAGCTAACTCCATGCTAGCAGCTGAGGTAAAACCCCAAAAATTGGGGCAGCTATTATTTCAGAATTAAGGTCTACTAAGCTTCATAAATCTAAAGCATTCAACCGTCAGGCTGAAAAGCAAGAAAATGGTGATGCTTTTCAAATATGCCATCTATGCTTAAATTTTGGAAGAAAATTGGACGAGAGAGATACAAATCACAGACTATGCTTAGAAGCGTAGTAAAACACAAGCCTAACTCTTTTTCTATATATAAAAGAACAACAATAAACATCATTACCAACACAAAAGAAGAGAGAAGGTTAGCCAAGAAAAGAACAGTTCGTTTTCTCTCCTTTGTTACCTTGAAATCTTACTATGTTAGAGAAAGCACACAAACCTCCCCATATTGGATTTCTACACTTCTATGCTCTCATCATATCCTTCAATATACTAACCAGTGATTGATTCAAATTTTTGTTTGTGGAATCCACTTTTAATGGTTACTTCTTCCGATCACTGCGAGCTCTTTGTCATCCCCATTCGTCCTGACCCTCTGCAAAACAGCAAGTATGTAAACTAAACATTTCTCGTATAAGTTAAAAATTAACTAACCACTTATAATTATATTGGATTATTATCATAAGAAGGTAACCTTCCAGAAAGTAACTGTGCAGTTGATGAAGGTCCTTTTGAGTTGATAGAGAGACGTCTTGTTCTACTATCTGATCCTTTATTATCTACACGCATGGCTGCAACTTCTTTCTCCATTGAAGCCACTTCTCTTCGCATTTTCTTTGCTTCGACCTCCATCGCCTTTGTTAGTGTTTCAACTTTCCTGGCCAACATCTACACAAATGCAAGAGGGAGTATTTCAATCAGAGATAAGTATAAATAGAAGCAGAAGATTATCGGAAGGGTGAAACTATTGACTGACCTCGATAGCTTCATCTTTATCTCTAAGGCTTTGATCTTTATCATGAGCTGCTTTTCTTAAAGTTATTACTTCCTTTTGAAGCAAATCATGTAAAACTCCTGGGACACTATCATTATTTGTAGCTGTTGGCTTTTCTGAGTCTCCTTGTTTCGGTGACTCGGCTTTGCTTGTTCCTTCAGAAGATAGGTTCTTTGGAAATTTCGACCCTGGTTCATTTGTTAATATTTTACTCCTATCTAAAGATCTGCTTCCTCCGTCGAATGATCTGGATGTTCCTTTAGCATGCTTCAATACTGTACTTGTACTAGCATTCAAAGATCTAAACTGAGAACTCGGTGTTCTTTTGGAGAAAAATCCATTTGATGTCAGTTTTGGAATAATATCGGCTCCACCAAGGGATTGCCTCCGAGAAGGACCATTGCTAATACTTCTACCTTCAGGTGTGGTTCGGTTGCCACTGCTTGAAGGCCCCTTCAAACTCTCTTCTAAGACTTTAAGCCGCAGCTGAAATTTCTCCTGAAAGAGGCAAAAGGACCATTCCAGTTAAAGCCATGATACAGAAGGAAATAGAAAGACTAAAGATACGGCTTGTAGCTAAGATTCCCACTTTCAACTGAGCTTCAGATTTTGCAGCTCGATCAGCTATGGCAAGTTTGTCACGTAGTTGTTGCATTTCTCCCTGTCCAAATAAAAAACCGGAAAAAGATCTCAGAATTATAATTATTCTTAGTTATACTGATTGCCATGAATATGAATCACAACTTGAAGCAGAATGAGAAGCCAAAAACTCAATGAAAAGTGACCTGCAGAAATCTCCTTTCTTCGAGCCATTGCTTCACAGGCATCACTTTGTCGCTACCATCTTTCCACTCATTTGCCACTACAGTTGCGACCCTGCTTGCACTTACCTTTGCACGAGCCAGCTCTCGATCAAGGACTCTCCTCTCATCCTGGGTAGCAGATCGACGACCAAAGTTATAATTAGCACAGGAATTTGACTTTTAAGAAAAAGAGCAATAAGCTATTGAGGCACTATACGAGTCAAGGATTCATTACATTCATTTCTTGGAATTTCCTCTGGTAATCTCTCACTGCATTTGCAGCTGCACCACCAGCGAGAACAGCTTCTTCCAGCTCTCGCACAGTCAGGGTAAACTTTTCAACTTCTGCAACCTTTTGTCTGTGCAACTTGTCCAAAATTCTGTTCTCTTCCTAGTTTAAACAATTGATAAACAGAGGCATGTTCATGATTACGAAGGAAAGATATCAACAAATTCAAAGTTCTGCTGAGTAGAGGAGTTGGAAGCACTACCTGACAAATTTCTATCTGTTTCATTAACTCTTGGTTTTTATTCTGGAGATCATCAACCATTGAAGCCTTCGCAAGAGCAATCTGAACAGTTCTTTCAGCATCCAGCAAAGCTGCTTCCTTCGATTTAGTTAGACGGTCCAATGCTCTGTTGTCGTCTTGAAGTTTAACAATCTACAAATGAAAAATGGAAATCCCAACGCCCAATTTAAAAAGGTCTCGAGAGTCAGTAAACCAAGATATAAAGGATATGTTTGATTAACAGCAAGTAAAATTTATAATACCTCATGTCTTGCCAACTTGAGTTCAGCCTCTAAAGGGGCAAGAATTGCTTCAATAGGAGGCATATCATCATCCTTTTGAGCAGCATGAACCCTTCGAAGGGTGGCTTCTGCAGCAAATTGAGCTGCCATGGAAGCCCTTTTCTCCTCGTTAATTTTCTTGATTTCAAGGTTCTGGGAAAACATGCGAGTTAATCAAATATGGAACCCAAAAGAAGAACATAATATCTCAAATGAAAGCAATTGAAGAAACATTGCAGCATACTTTACTCTCGAGAAGGTTTTCAGTTAGTTTAAGCTTCTCCGACATCTTTCCTAACTCGTCCGTAAGCTTAAGCAATCAAATCAAAGAGTAGAACGTCAGCATATACAAAGATGGAAAACGAAGGAGATGACTTATGTGACACAATAAATAAACTACATGTAAATGTGATTTTCACTGGCACAATTACACAACTTTTTTTTTCTCAGAGAAGCATAATGAAATCTAGCTACAAAAGCCAAATCATAACGCTTCTTCTAAATAACAAGGATTTATGAGCTTCATGGGAAGCAAGTTTACAAAGAAACGGTAACAGAAACCTGAACAAAAACAGATAAGTAGCACAATCACATACTGAAAAACTAAAGAATATAAAGCAGGCCAACCCCAAAATTCTGCAGTCTCAACAACCTGTACTGCATAACAAAGAACTCCAAGGCAACGAGAGGCAGACATTTGGTTCAAACCACTAGCCAATATGTCAATATATATTGAGAATGTGAGGTTCATGTGAAAAACTCAGGTATATAGAAAGAATATAAGGAAAGGGCAGATAAAGAAATAAATGGTTTAATCCTGCCAATCCATAACAAACCTCTTCAACAGCTTTCTCTCTTTGTCGTTCAGACAACCTCAAAGCCCTGATCTCAGCTTGGGATTCAGATAATTCCCGATCTTTATCTGAAGCAAAGTCAACAAGGAAATGAGACGCATGCACGTAATTGCAGAGTCAACGCAATAGAATAAAGGAACAGATCGAGGTACCTCTGACTTCATTCTCTAGCCTGTTGAGCTCAATTTTAACCGGATCTGAGCCATGGAGCAAAGTAATGAACTCGTTATCCGCGTCGAAACTCGGCTTCATTGACCTCCGTCGTTGTAAACCTCTACTTCCTCCTTCACGGAGCGACGACGACATAGTCAGTGACGGCGAAGAAGCCCTCGCCATCGCTCCCAACTCACTCGTCGCCGGTCGCCCATTGTTAACCTCATACGCATATCCTCCTTCCTCCATTTTCTTTTTTTTTCCCGATCTAAAACACCAAAATCCCAAACAATCAGGTTTTAGTAAAAGCTTCGAATCCACCACAGAAATCAAATACATACGAAAACGCAAATACCTGTAATCAACACATCCTCCTCGAATCTAATCGTGTCTAGGGTTCCAAATTGTGCCTAATCGGAGAAATACAATTACCAGAGAGAAAGAGAGAGAGGTTTATGGGAATGGTTAGTGGTTTTGTGTGTAATAATAAAGTCACACTGGGAGAGATGATTGCGTCACAGTCACACAGTACATGTAATACAATTTTTTTTTTTTTTGTTTACGGGATGCTATATACCATTCTCGGTAACACTGGTCTTACCTAAATAACCCCACTATAAACATTTTTAGAAATGCAAACTTATTTAGTAACATTTAAAAAAACAAAACTTATTCATGTAATAAAACACCCAACTTATAATACCAGTATTCCTGAATTCTTTTTTATGCAATTTCCCCAAGTTTTGTTTAAAAAAAATAAAAAAATAAAAAAATTTCTAAGTTTTACCGGTTTTACTTTGTTTACAAACCGTCGGTCAAACCCTAATCCTCTCTTGAGCCAACCTCTAGCCGCCGAAAACTCTTTTGGCCTGATCTTGCCTTTCTGGTGGACGGTGCTCCTAACCGCCACCGGGGAAGGTTTCCTTTGTTTCTTCTTTTGTTTTTGTCCTTTGTTTTGTTGGATTTTGTTAAGGTCGAGAGCACTTAATCAAACTCAATCCGACATGGAGGAGTTTCTATGCCAAAGTTTTTAAATCAGAAGTTTTATCTGGTCACGATAGTCCCGTTATTTCATCTCATCTTGATCTGTTGTTGCGGTCTACGCATCTTTGGAGATGGTATTTCTTTGCTCCTTGTTCCTACAAAAAAGGATTGTTCGAGATCCTTATTTATGTAGTGGTTTCTTTTGGCTCTTCCTTTTTGTCGTCGTGTCATCAATTGAGCAGTATATTGGCCCAATCATTACGTTTTAGCTTCCACGGTTTCACTTGATGAGGTAGATTTTAATTCATACAGGAGGAAGTTGAAGATCAGCGGTCTTCGGTTTTAGACTATGAAGATTGAATCAAACTTTGGTTCTTAATCTTGGTGCTAGTTCTCTTTATGTTTTGGTTGACATTTGTTTTTGTGTTGGGTTTCTCTGTCCGGTCCTGTTTTTGTATCCAAATGAACTTCCCGGTTTGGGGCTCTCATCTCCCCGGGTTTGGGCTTTCGTTTCCCTGGATTAGGGCTTTGTATTTCTTAGGTTAGGGCTTTACGTCTACTAGTTCCTCTCTTTTATGGTGTATTTTTAGAATTTTAGGGTCCTCTAGTCTGGTATCCGGACACCACTGTGGCTCTCCTCTGTAATCTCGGGGTATCTTTGTATATCACCGCTCTGTACTCTGGCAAACCTTGTGTTGCTGGCCTGTTAAATTAATAAAGATTCACTAGTAAAAAAAAAATGAAATTTAAAAATTATTAGTAATTAACATTTTGTGTAATACTACACTAGACAACCCACAGTTTTGTTAAGATTTTTATAAAACATTTATGGTATCTTATTTAGGAACATTTTATAAAACAAAATTCATTCATGTAATAAACAAATAAATATAATTACAGTATATATACTGAATTTATCATGCACAAACAAAAAAGTCAAGAGTTTCCCCTAGGCTTTTTCTTTTCTCCCGCCGATTTGCCTCTCATATCCTGTGTTCTTTCCCGGTATCGGAGAGGGCTTTATTTCCCTTTAATCTGAAACACCTTATCCCAGATTCCTATGCAACCGAGGTCGCGTGCCTCACGTTAGACCAAACACAGGCCTAACACGGTGCGTTTATCCCCTTTTAAACGTGTATGTTTAATACATGGGGTTTACGCCTAGAATCTATCTATCGACTCTACTTAGTCTTTTCCTAGCATAGACTCTATTCACTTAACTATTACGCAACGGAAGCTTTTAAACCTTAACCGTTCTATGTTCATTTACCTGAACTAACCTTGTACCGAAGCTCATCCGTACCTTCGGACAGTCTATCTAGTCTAGATTAGCCTTACCGAATTCCCTCGGTCTTAAGTGCTCAATCTAACTCTTGACTTCCATTCGGCTTAGGATTAATACTACTCAGTCAAGTCATGCCATTCTAGTAATTCGTTGATTCCCTAGACTAGGCAGCAATTCATTTACTCTATTTTAGACAGTCATAAGCCTATTCATTCTATACCATTCTACAAGATGGTTTAGAACGTACCTTGGCCAATTAGCCTATTCGGATTTGTCCTCGGGCGCGTTTATGCCCGAACGTCTTCCATCAAGTCCGATACCGATCCTTGAACCGATCACTTTGTTACTTAGTCATTCAACCAACCATCCCCACTGACAAGTATACGAAGTGATCGAGCTTTGCCCATTTTATTATTTGATGCATCCTTTCGATTACACCCTTTTGTACTTGTACCCTTTCGTACTCGTACCCTTTCGTACTCGTACCCTTTCATACTTACACCCTTTCGTGCTCGCACCCTTTCATGCTCGCACCACTTGGTCCTTGGGTCCCTTGGCCTTTGCACCCTTTGGTATTCATACTCTTTGGTGGTCGGACCCTTTGGCGGTCACACCCTTTGGTGATCGCACCCTGTGGTGATCACACCCTTTATTCACACCCAATGGTTCACACCCATTCTTGCCTTAGGCCTTGTGTGGTCATAAGGTCGTGAGAACCATCTTCTTTCCTTGGGAATTGTCTTATTATCCCTGATGATTCAGACCGTGGATGCCTTGGTATCCCTTGGGATTGAAACCGATAATCCTTCACTCTTCTCTTCTGAATCCCGACAGATTGGATATGTCTCACGAAAACGGTTAAAACTTCGTAACCATATCTTTGATTCCAAATCCGAAACCTGTTCTTGAAACTAGACAGAAAGAGCTTTCCAACCATGGGTATATCGTCATCTGATTCGCTCGGAGTCGACCGAAGACCACAGTACAAGATGGCGGTACAAATCTGTCTTATTCCATTTCCGTGGCAGATTCGACACATTTGACCAAAACGATCATAACGTGAGAACCGTTCATCCGATCTTCACTCGTAAACCTGTTTCAGAAACTAAACAGAGAGATCTTTCCAACAGTGGGTCTCTCGTCGCTTGGATCATTCCGAGTCGACGGGAAATCACGTTTGAAGATGGCGGTAAGATTCTGTCTTTCCGCCACTCCATCTTCAACCGACTTCTCTCTCTCTTTTCTCTCTATTTCTTTAAGTGCCTTTCCCCAAAACGTGTGTAATCTTCTGTGTGTTTGTTTTCTACCCATAACGCTTCTATTTATAGAAATAATTAGCCATGAAGGCTAAACCATCGCACCTCTTCGTTCGTGCCTCTTCATTCACACCTTTTAAGTGAAAACTGCCAAGGCAAGTAACCACCCAGTTAGTGTTCAGTCCACTAGCTGGCTTAACTATCAAACACTCAGTTCAGCTTAGTTGAGCTGGCCGACTACTCGGTGAGCTGGTTAGCTCAACCGATCCAGTTGTGGCAACTCTCTTTGAGTTGATTTGAGCTCGTTTGAGCTTGATTATAACTTATATTTTTGTCATTCCTTTAAGTGAATAAGTGATAACTAGCCTGATCGAATGGCTAGTCAACCCACACGAACATGGCCCTTCCCAGCCATCTTATTGCGGATCGCGGGCATTACATAATCCCTCTCCACCCCTCCATCTCGGCAGAGTTTGACTGGGGTTGGTTTGGCTTGGCATGACCCGACGATTCCGCCCAGAGGTAAAGCTGCGGTTTCGGTGATCCGCATCTTGATTGTGTGTTGAAGCTTATCCGAATCAGATATGAGAGGACTAGATCTAATTCAGTGTCCTCAAAGCTTCCGTTACGGGGTTCCACAGTGAGATCAGACGGCAGAGATGGCGATGTGATCTGACAAAGTTTTTGAGGCGTGAAAAAAGGAGGGTTTCGGGGTTCTAGTTGCTGCAACCATTCTGACCTTCACCTCGTCTACTTTGAGGATGGCGGCGAGACTAGATTAAGTTGTTTCGGCAGTGGAGACATACCGAATGGGGAGGTGTGATTTGTCTTTTGAGCCACTCTCATTTTGGTCTCTGTCTCCATTTATCTTCTAACCCTTCTCTCTCTGAAGCCACTCTCGGTGGCCGGCTTTGGATAAGGTTCATGGTGGTGCGTAAAAGAAGGATCTAGGGGTATAGCCGCTGCAACCATTCTGACCTTCACCTCGTCTGCTTTGAGGACGGCGGCAAGACTAGATTAAGCTGTCCCAACAATAGAGACATACCGAATGGGGAGGTGTGACTTGTATTTTGAGCCACTTTCAATTTGGTCATTATCTCCATTTATCTTCTAACCCCGGTGGCCGGCTTTGGATAAGATTCATTGTAATGACCCTCTCAAATGATCAAGGAATCAGTCCTTCGACTGCAGGAATTATCCGAGACA